>CM040932.1:48370707-48520707 GCA_023029165.1 Gobiocypris rarus
ATGGTGTTGTGCCTAACCATCCACGTTATTTTGGCAAAAGCATCAAAAGTGTGGAGAACGTTTGGTCTTTTTCAAGAAATGAGCCAAAGCAAATGAGAAGGATATTTGCCAGTTTGGTGGCACTGACTATTTATATGGGAAAGGAATTTAGCTCTGAAGCATGAGTGATCCAGTTTTGGGAGAGATATTAGCTTTTGCAAGTGAGCTATGGTGTTGTGCTGAACTGTAAGACTGTTTTGCCAAATTATCTTACAATTTTGAGAATGTAATTTCTGTTTCAAGAAATGAGCCAAACCAATGGAGAAAAACTGTAATTCGTGAAAACTCACTTATTCTAAACTTCTAAACTCACGTATTTCTAAATCATAAATCAAGAGTTTTCAGTGGCTTTACCCTGTCAGCTGATCCCATGGACTCCAGTCTTCCAGCTGCTGCACACAAACACAAGCTCAAGGGTCTCACTGCTTTTACAAAATACTGCATATATTCTCAGTCAGACAGACAGATAGACAGACGGACGGACAGATGGACAGAAATATGTACCTGATGCACTCTTTGGCAGTCTCCCGGGTTTGATGGCTCTGTTGATGGCGGGGCCTTTACATCCTGTGACAAAGTCAGTTGCCATGACAGCAAGAGGGATGGGCACAAACAGACTAGTTGCTCATCAAAATGTATTTATGAAATGTGTGAGAAATATATTGAATTAAAATACAATAATTTGTCATTTGAAAATACAAAAATTCACACAAAACTATCTGCAATACAATTATTTGTTGAAGAATAAAAACTAAGGACCGAGACGTCACGCGGCATGGCGCAGCCGGGGCCCCACCCTGGAGCTAGGCCCGGGGTTGGGGCTCGCATGCTAGCACCTGGTGGCTGGGCCTGCCCGCATGCGACCCGGCCGGGCTTAGCCTGAATGAGCAATGTGGGGCCACCCTCCCGTGGGCTTACCACTTGCAGGAGGTATCATAAGGGGCCGGTGCATAGTGTACTGTTGACCTCAACCGGGGATATTGTCGGACGGTGGAAGGAATACTCAGGATCTCCTCAATCCCTCTGATGCGTCTTCTATTGAGGCCAAGGGCTCGGAGATGGACTCATTCATCACCCAAGCTGAAGTCACAGAGGTAGTTAAACAGCTCCTCGGTGGCAAGGCACCAGGGGTGGATGAGATCCGCTCTGAGTGCCTCAAGTCTCTGGATGTTGTGGGGCTGTCTTGGCTGGCACGCCTCTGCAGCATCACGTGGCGGCTGGAGACAGTGCCTTTGGACTGGCAGACCGGGGTGGTGGAACCTCTTTTCATGAAGGGTTCCAACTAAAGGGGGATCACACTTCTAAACCTCCCAGGAAAAGTCTATGCCAGGGTACTGGAGAGGAGAATTCGGACAATAGTGGAACCGTGGATTCAGGAGGAACACTGTCCTGGTCGTGGAACACTGGACCAGCTCTATACCCTCTCCAGGATGCTGGAGGGTTCATGGGAGTTTTCCCAACCAATCCACATGGGCTTTGTGGATTTGGAGAAGGCATTTGACCGTGTTCCTCAAGGCTTCCTGTGAAGGGGGCTCTGGGAGTATGGGGTCCGGGGCACCCTTCTTAGGGCTGTTCGGTCCCTGTCCGTCCGGAGCAAGAGCTTGGTTCACATTGCGGGCAGTAAGTTAGACTTTAGATCCCGGATACAGGTGGCCGAAATGAGCTTTCTCCGCAGGGTGGCTGGGCGTTCCCATAGAGATAGGGTGAGAAGCTCGGTCACTCGGGAGGAGCTCAGAGTAGAGCCGTCGCTCCTCCACATTGAGAAGAGCCAGCTGAGGAGCCTCGGGAATCTATTTCAGATACCTCCTGGACGCCATCCCGGGGACGAACACATTTCTGTCTGTCTATCTATTATTTGTTATATGGAAGCATAAGAAAAAAAATTGTTTTTGTAAATCATAATTATGCAATAAAAAAATCAAATAACTTAAAAAGTCAATATTATGACAGAAAGTCATAATTTTTACTTTTTATCCCAACAATGTGACTTTTTTTATCTCATGATTATGCCTTAGTATGTCATACTTTAAACTTATACTTTAAACTTACCAAAGCATGATTTACATTAAACATTAACATCTACCATTAACCATTAACACCTATCATTAAAATTTGTCACATATTTTTTCATACAACAGTTCGCTCTGATTTTAAATTCTGAGAGCCTTTTCCAGACGTGCAATATTCCCCCAGGATCAGCACTGGGACCGCTTCACCGCTTGTATCACTCCGCTTGGGGCGACTGTCATGGTGTCCGAGCAAATCCACCATATTCTTTTTTTACTACTGTAATTGTGCCACAAAATGCAGTTTTAAGGTTTTTTTTAGGCAAGAATGTAATAATTTAGGCCTCAAATACGTGACTCATATAAACATAGCGCCTGTTTTACAAGCGGCTGTGTTTCGTTGCTTTCTCAGGTGTGAGCTCTTGCCGCTTGCACTTACTGTATGCAGAGAGAATTTTCTTGTGGTGCCCCCTCAGCACTTGGTGCCCTACGCACAGAACATACCTTAGCACGCTGTCACAGGCTGGAGAATCCTTTATTTGTTGGTTCATTGCGATTCGGGATCAGACTCAGACATGTATCGACCAGGGCTCGCAAAGCCCAACGTCCTGGGGTTATGTGTTATGTACCAAAACATAAGCCCTTTGGCAGGCCGGTGAATCTTAAATAGTGAAATAACATTTCTTTCTTGATCTGCGTTGCGCCTGCGCGTGCACGTGTGCGGTTCGTGCTTATATCTACCGATAGGGCAGGCCAAGTAATACAAAAATAATATTCCAATCAATCGCGGGTGGGTGAGAGATAAATTATTGTGTTTGTTTGATAAATACGGTTTGAGAGCCTTATGTGTATATATATATATATCTCTCATGTGAACTGACAGGGGAGCTGAAGCTCATTAAATAGGCAAATCTTATCCAATCCTAGCCATGGGCATTTACTTCCAAATCTCCAGTGCGGCCCCGCCCATCGAAACCCAGCGTTCAAGAGAGAGCCTCTAAACCAGTAGAAAATAGCCTAGCACTTATTCATTATGATGTTTTTTAATGTAAAAACCACACCAACGTCATTAGTTGACCTAGCTAGTGGTTAAAATGGGTACTGCAGTTCAAATTCAAAATATTGGACAGAGTTGTTTTTTTCTTTTAATACCGAGGCTTTTAGTTCAGGTAGAATCTGCGACCTCTGACCCAGTTTGCTGTTTTCCATGTGTTGTGTTTTTGTGTGTTGGTGTATACTGTTTTGAGTTGTTGTCTGCTGTTGTGTTGTTGCTCACCTGGCTGTACACGCAGGGGTCGAGGAGGCACGTGCACAACATCCTGCAGACACAAACACATATCTACACAATTCAGCCCATACAACACAACACAATCACAGACAGCAAACACACTTACTGTGGTGCTGATGCAACCTTTAGTGGCCTCGTTCAGCAGGACAGCTGTCTGTAAAACACACACACACACACACACACACACACACACACACACACACACACACACACACAAACACACACACACACACACACACACACACACACACACACACACACACACACACACACACACACACACACACACACACACACACACACACACACACACACACATATACACACACACTTTAAAACTTGAATCTATTTTAAAATAAAAGCTTTGAAAACTACTACAATCTTTTGGCCAGGCTTTCTCGAGCCAAAATGAATTTCTTCTTGATCTTTTGATTTATTTGTGTTGCACTGACTGATCTGCATCACTAGATGGAGACATCAGAGAGAGGAGATAAACATGAAACATGTTCAAACATGGAACATCATTCCAGCTCAGACATGAATATTCATATTCCCTTATGTCTGTGATTATGGTCTGTATGTCTGTATGTTTATCTAGTGATTGTTATTGTTCATTAATATGATTGACAGCAATTACTTCAAATATTGTTAATTGGTTTGTGTCTCACACACACACACACACACACACACACACACACACACACACACACACACACACACACACACACACATGTTGTGTTTTCATGTTTTATGGGGACATTCCATAGGCGTAATGCATTTTATACTGTACAAACCGTATTTTCTATCCCCCTACACTGCCCCTGCCCCTAAACCTACCCATCACAGGAGACATGCTGCATTTTTACTTTTTCAAAAAACATCACTTAGTGTGATTTATAAGATGTTTTCCTCATGGGGACCAAAAAATGTCCCCACAAGGACAAAAATTTGGATATTGCCATCTTTGTGGGGACATTTTGTCCCCATATCGTAGGGATTACCAGTCCACACACACACACACACACACACACACACACACACACACACACACACACACACACACACACACACACACACACACACACACACACACACACACACACACACACACACACATTCACACACACAAATGCTGTGTGTTTGATTGATTACTCTGTTGTGTGATTGGCCGGCTCACATACTGTACCAACCTTCATCCACGTGTGTGTGTCTGATGATCCGCTCTCTTCTGTTCATGCCATCCTGAGAAATCAAACACATCTGATCAACGACACACACACACACACACACACACACACACACACACACACACACACACACACATCTGCTGCAACACAGCACAGTCTGACTGTAAACGACAGAAGCTGATGATGAAATGAAGCAGAGACGGATGAATACATGCAGACGAGTGAATCACTCACTCACCATCATCAGTGGAGACTCATCATCACGGACACAAGCTCCAACACGCACACATCACTGCAAAAAACATGCTCTTCATCAGTGTTTCTGTCTGGTATTCCAGCACAAATATCTAAACATTCATTTCACGAGTTCACACTTAATTATCTGAACGTGCTCCTCCCCAAATTTGTTAATAAAACATAACTTAGCAAAAAGACTGAAGATATCAAGCCTTATACACTGATCAGGCATAACATTATGACCTAATATTGTGTTGGTCCCCCTTTTGCTGACCCGTCGAGGCATGGACTCCACTAGACCCCTGAAGGTGTGCTGTGGTATCTGGCACCAAGATGTTAGCAGCAGATCCTTTAAGTCCTGTAAGTTGCGAGGTGGGGCCTCCATGGATCGGACTTGTTTGTTCAGCACATCCCACAGATGCTCGATTGGATTGAGATCTGGGGAATTTGGAGGCCAAGTCAACACCTCAAACTCGTTGTTGTGCTCCTCAAACCATTCCTGAAGCATTTGTGCTTTGTGTCAGGAGCATTATCCTGCTGGAAGAGCCACACAATGCTTAGGTAGGTGGGACGTGTCAAAGTAACATCCACATGGATGGCAGGACCCAAGGTTTCCCAGCAGAACATTGCCCAAAGCATCACACTGCCTTTCCTGCTTCTAACACATCAACTTTGAGGACAAAATGTTCACTTGCTGCCTAATATATCCCACCCACTAACAGGAGCCGTGATGAAGAGATCATCAGTGTTATTCACTTCACCTGTAAGGTCATAAAGTTATGCCTGATTGGTGTATATTCAATAGATGCTTTCTGTCCAAAGTGATCTAAGATCAAGCCATTCCTCTTTAAACGGCTCAGAGTGTTTATTATTTGATCTGACACTCAAAAGCCCTTCAAAATAGACAATATAGCTCCTATTCTCTTGTGAAGCCGTGTCATGACCAGATCATGTATTTGTGATGCTCTGTGTCTCTGCTGAACCCTACACATGTCCACACAGCTAATTATAGTGTGAAGCTCTTTTTGGTTTCCTGCCTCCTCCTCCTGCTGTTTCCTGTTTGTCAGATCCACAGCTGACAATCAAAACCTGACAACAGCTTCAATTAGACGAACGCATGTCTAATAAATGTTGTTAATGTGAATGATATAGAATAGCATAGTTCTAATAGCCTAGCACATGTAACAAATTAGAGATGAAAATAAGGGCGGATTTGTCTCATTGAATATTAACACAAAAAGCTAAATTGAAAAATGTACTTCAGTCCCCTTACACCCCTGTCTATTTAGTGTTGATATGGCAACAAGTAAATACATAAGTTTCGTCATGCTGGTTGTGTTAAACCATGTGTGTTAAACCATGTGTGTTACAACTAACCCTGCGTTAGATTGTGCCCTGCTCACCCCTACATTAAATAATTCAATATCAAATCATTAATGACTTTGTAGTACTCTGTTATCATCTCTCAATGATTTACAATCAGGAAGTTGGAAAAAATGCATGTTTAGTACACAAATAGAACAGGCCTTCCATCCGTATAATGGCAGCTGCTGGCGCTACATGATGCGTCCGGTGTAGATAACATCGATTACAGCAGGTTCAGCTCATTTTGCTTTAGACTAGACACAGCGTTTGACTGTTTTAGTATTAATTATTGCTGCAATTATCAACAATTTAACATTATACGTTTAACTTGAGTTACTCAAATATCCAAGTTGCGACTTCACATTTCAAGTTGACTAAACTTTACACTTTAAATTGACTAAACTTTACACTTTATGTTAACTTAAGTTGACTAAACTTTACACTTTTAGTTGACTAAACTTTAAATTGACTAAACTTTAAACTTTAAGTTGACTAAACTTTACACTTTAAATTAACTAAACTTTACAATTTAAGTTTACTAAACTTTACACTTTCAGTTGACTAAACTTTACACTTTCAGTTAACTAAACTTTACACTTTCAGTTAACTAAACTTTAAGTTGACTAAACTTTACAATTTAGGTTAACTAAACTTTAAGTTGACTAAACTTTACACTTTAATGCTGGGTACACACCAAAAGATTTTTTACATCTTATAAGATTTTCAAAATGTGATAGACCACACACATGAGGACAAATAATCCTAGATTTAACCGTTTTGCTCCTATAGTGTGTGGTGTGCCATGATGTGACAAAGACAGCACACCACACACGAACAGATTTTCAACCAGAGTCGAGTGTAAACACAGGAAATCACGCAAAATCTCACGAGACTGGTTTTTATAAAGTAATGAAAATGTCCTGGTTTTCATTATTTTCCATTGGGCCATTACATTGACCCGCACCGCTGCAAAATCTTCACATGATTAGTAATATCACGACATTGTAAAAGCACAACAGCCAACGTCATCTTGGAATAAACACACATTTAGTCTGCTTACACTTTAGGGCTGTGATAATAATCTTATTTTATTTTCGCTTCCAATGATTATACAAAGAAGATATGAGGTAAAACTATTATAAACTATATCCGCGTTCCGTCTAGAGCGAATTCCCTCCTCAGCGCGCGCTGTCATTTCTCCCTAAACATAAACTTAAAGTCAGACTCAGCACAATGTGTGATTGTTGTCAAATGCAGTCTCTACTTTGGCTAAATTGCAGGACGTGTTTGATAAAATTAAAAGAACTATAATCCGCGCCCGCGGAATAGACGCTGTTTCCAAGGTGTGTGTATGTGTGCGCGCGCGTGTACATATGCTTCGTGTGCGCGATTAAACCATCAAATCTACCAAACAGCCTATATGTCAAAATGACTGGCTTGGAGAGTATTCTCTTAAACACAGTTTATATCTTAAAGGTGCGTATAGTTTGGAGAAATCAATGGGAGAATAATTAGAGCTGCATTCGGTCTTAAGGGGCAGCATCTAATAAACCTGCCATTAATGTCAATCAAACAACTAAAGGAAAAGAGAAAATTACTCGCAGCTCTTGCATGAATAACTTTACTTTTAAAAAGCATTAATCTATCAAAAGTGAAAACTATGCAATGTTATTTTACATTTCATTACTTTATTAGACTTCATAAGATTCTTTATTATTATTATTATTTTAGATTTTTAAAGATTCTTTGATTAGCCTAATAAAAAGTTAAAATGATATTTAACAATGTAATATTTAACAATATAAGGCTATTGTTTTGTTCTGTATTTTGATTAAATAAATGCAGGCTTGATAAGCATAAGAGAATTCTTGCAAAAACACAAAATATTATCCAAACTTTATACACACACACACAGGCCTACTACATATATATGACGGCATATGGAGACGTGGTCTGTACATGTCACATTTTATGCTGCGCCGACGCGCTTCTGTATTCCCTCAGTGTGCTTTCTGATTGGATATTATTGCGTTTCACGTGAGTGTGCGCGTTTGTCCTCGGGTTCCCACACATCAGGATTTCTGATCGTAAATATTCAACATGTTGAATATTTACGATTCGCGATCGGGACGGCTCCGAGGTTCTTCCGAGCAGGTTCGGACACTCTTAACACACTTCACACCACAGGAACATCTGATAAGATAATCTTCAGAACCATTAAGATAATCGACCGAGCTAAGATTGTCGGAAGGGGGAAATCGCCCAAAATAAGCCCGATTATCTTTTGGTGTGTACCCAGCATAAGTTGACTAAACTTTACACTTTAAGTTGACTAAACTTTACACTTTATGTTAACTAAACTTTAAATTGACTAAACTTTACACTTTAAATTGACTAAACTTTACACTTTATGTTAACTAACCTTTAAGTTGACTAAACTTTACACTTTCAGTTGACTAAACTTTAAATTGACTAAACTTTAAACTTTACACTTTCAGTTGAATAAACTTTTAATTGACTAAACTTTAAACTTTACACTTTCAGTTAACTAAACTTTACACTGACTAAACTTTACACTTTATAGTGACTACATTTTACACTTTAAGTTGACTAAACTTTACATTTTAAGTTCACTAAACTTTACACTTTAAATTGACTAAACTTTACAATTTAATTTCACTAAACTTTACACTTTAAGTTCACTAAACTTTAATTTCACTAAACTTTACACTTTAAGTTCACTAAAATTTACACTTTAAGTTGACTACATTTTACACTTTAAGTTCACTAAACTTTACATTTTAAGTTGAGTACATTTTACACTTTAAGTTCACTAAACTTTAAATTAGCTAAACTACATTTGATACTTTAAACTTTACATTTTAAATTGACTAAACTTTATACTTTAAGTTGACTACATTTTACACTTTAAGTTTACTAAACTATACACTTTAAATTGACTAAACTTTACACTTTAAGCTGACTACATTTTACACTTTAAATTCACTAAACTATACACTTTAAATTGACTAAACTTTACACTTTAAGCTGACTACATTTTACACTTTAAATTCACTAAACTATACACTTTAAATTGACTAAACTTTACACTTTAAGTTGACTACATTTTACACTTTAAATTCACTAAACTATACACTTTAAATTGACTAAACTTTACACTTTAAGCTGACTACATTTTACACTTTAAATTCACTAAACTATACACTTTAAATTGACTAAACTTTACACTTTAAGCTGACTACATTTTACACTTTAAATTCACTAAACTATACACTTTAAATTGACTAAACTTTACACTTTGCTGACTACATTTTACACTTTAAGTTTACTAAACTATACACTTTAAATTGACTAAACTTTACACTTTAAGCTGACTACATTTTACACTTTAAATTCACTAAACTATACACTTTAAATTGACTAAACTTTACACTTTAAGTTGACTACATTTTACACTTTAAACTTTACATTTTGAATTGACTAAACTTTACATTTTAAGTTCACTAAAATTTACACTTTAAGTTGACTACATTTTACACTTTAAGTTCACTAAACTTTACATTTTAAGTTGAGTACATTTTACACTTTAAGTTCACTAAACTTTAAATTAGCTAAACTACATTTGATACTTTAAACTTTACATTTTAAATTGACTAAACTTTATACTTTAAGTTGACTACATTTTACACTTTAAGTTTACTAAACTATACACTTTAAATTGACTAAACTTTATACTTTAAGTTGACTACATTTTACACTTTAAGTTTACTAAACTATACACTTTAAATTGACTAAACTTTACACTTTAAGCTGACTACATTTTACACTTTAAATTCACTAAACTATACACTTTAAATTGACTAAACTTTACACTTTAAGTTGACTACATTTTACACTTTAAACTTTACATTTTAACTTTAAATTGACTAAAAATTAAGTTGACTAAACTTTACACTTTAAGTTAACTAAATTTTACACTTTAAGTTGGCTAAACTTTAAACTTTAAGGCAGCACAAACACTTTAGGTTGAAATGCTTTTTTTACAGTGATATGGCTATCATTAGGGTATAATCGAGCTTGTATTACAGTGAAAAACATGTTGTTTTTATTCTCGACCAACTGAAATATGATTATTATGTGTAAGGGATTGAATTTCAGCCCTTTAACTTGAATCTTTAATCTGAGCCTGGTTGTTTTGCTGAAAGGCCCAACAGACTGAAATGTGATTAATCTAATCCTGTCAGTCACAGTGTGATGGTACTGTAAATTATATTGTAAACAAGAGGTTCTTCCTCAGTGTTTGTCATGTTTTCCAGCACAAATATCTCAACATTCTTTAATCAAGACACATTTACTGGAGAATGACTGAAGTCCTGTTCTTGTTTGAAGCACAAACTCACTTCACTGTGATCATGTTTCAGAACCCAAGTCTTAATATCTTCAGTCATTCTGATCTCCAGTAAATGTGTCTTGATGTTTAATACAGAAACACTGAGGCAGAACATGATTTCTGCAGTGTGTGTCCGACTCGAGTTGAGAGAGGATGTCTGAATCTGTCCGCATGCATCATTCTCCAGCTTTACATGAACACGTGAAATGATTGTGATAATCCAGGGAGGTGATTTCTCCTGCAGTGATTTGAGGTCTCTGATCCTCAGACACATGAGCTGTGATCAGTACTGTACACCGGCTCATTTCCACTCGTATATGTATATGAATAAAGACTGATGATCGGTGGTCATCTAACCTTACTAATATCTCACACTCACCAAATTGAGTTTTCTCTGTTCTGTGATCTGAACTAATTTACGATTTAGTTTCTGTCATCGCATCTTCTGAACACACTCTTAAAAATAAAGATTAAGAAGAACATTTTAATAATCTAAAGAAGCTTTAGTGCAATGGAAAGATTAAATTGATGTTAAAGGTTCTTGATTGAACCATCAATAAAGCTGTATTTTGAAGAGCGTATGCATGTTAACATCTGTATTCACTCATAAATAAGGTGTTTCCTTTCTCTTGTCTTGATTCTGATCTCTCCTTAAATATATTCCTCACTGTTGGAGAAGTTTGTGATCAGACTGGAAAACATCTTACCTTCATCTGGTGAATAACGGGAAGGTTAGCCGAGCTCCAGAGGTGTGTGTGACTGTGTGTGAATGATTGACAGTTACTCTGCGGTGGCACCCCCTCAGAGCGAGTTCTCAACTCACTTCCTGTGTGAGATTAACATCAGCCAATCCTCTGATGATCATCACACACACACTCTTGATATGAGAAGCCATTCAGGAAGTGATCATTTCCTACTGATCTATTTCTTGAAACACACACCACACACACGAACACACACACACACACACGAACACACACACACACACACACACACACACACACACACACACACACACGAACACACACACACACACACACACACACACACACACACACACACGAACACACACACACACGAACACACACACACACACACACACACACACACACACACACACACAACCCATCACAGGAGACATGCTGCATTTTTACTTTTTCAAAAAACATCACTTAGTGTGATTTATAAGATGTTTTCCTCATGGGGACCAAAAAATGTCCCCACAAGGACAAGGATTTTGGATATTGCCATCTTTGTGGGGACATTTTGTCCCCATACCGTAGGGATTACCAGTCCACACACACACACACACACACACACACACACACACACACACACACACACACACACACACACACACACACACACACACACACACACACACACACACACAGACTTTATCAGTGGTTCTCATCTAATTTCATATGTATGTGGTTGAATGTTTGTGGTTCTGCTGTTGAATGATGTGACACAAATAAACTGGAACAATCTGACAGCCGTCAAGATCTTCTGTGTAAATTCAGTTCAGCCCAAAAAAAGTTTTAATGTGTTTAGATCTGAAAATCACTTACCTAATTTGGTGTTTAAACCAACCTTTATTTAAAATATTATATTTATTGTAGTATTTACACACACACACACACACACACACACACACACACACACACACACACACACACACACACACACACACACACACACACACACACACACACACACACACGTTTGCAGTTAACCTCAACACTGGCAAGGGAGGTCAAAACTGGTTTTTACAGAGTATAGATTAGGGCAATCGGGCAGCATGATAAAGGCTCTGACCAGAAATCTCCAAGTTTTGGGCATGTCCAGAAAAGATGATCCCTCCGCAGATTCACTCTTATTGCAGAGAGGGGAGATAGTAGGATAGAAAGTGTTACATTTAACCCTTGAGTAATGCAATCTGTGCAATCTGATTAAGTTGGTGCCTAGTGTTAAAGGTCCCGTTCTTTGCGATTCCATCTTTCAAACTTTAGTTAGTGTGTAATGATGCTGTTAGAGCATAAATAATACCTGTAAAATTTTAAAGCTCACAGTTCAATGCCAAGCGAGATATTTTATTGAACAGAAGTTCCCTTTCAAAGCCTACAGCGAACGGCCGGTTTGGACTACACCCCTGCACTTCCTGCTTTAATGACATCACTAGAACAGTTTGTTGACTAAGCTCCGCCCACAAGAATACGCAAATTAGGGGGCGTGGTCTTGTTGCTCTCCCAATGAGAAGAGTAAGTGTTGTTTTTGTAGAGTGTGTTTGTCGCATCGAGACGCTGTTATTTTCATCCCGGAGTCAAATCACCTTTGTTTGGCCTTCCCACGGACGCCGTACGTAGAGATCAATGGTTACAATTTATGTTTAACTCGGTTCCGGAAAATTATAATCACAATTTTAAAACTATGTGCAGCACATTTTGCTGAGGACTGCTTCCTCAATCTCAATCAGTTTAATGCCGCAGTCGCAGAAAGATTATTCTTAAAAGATGACGCAGTTCCCTCTTTGTCTGGAGAAGGCGTTGTTTATGGACCACAACCGGTAAGTGTATTTTAATATTTAAGTTGGTCCGTTTAACAGTTTATGTAACTCATTACACAAAGTGCAACGCTGTTTAGCTTTGTTAACTAACGTTAGATTGTGATTGAAACTAATCCGAAAAACTTTTTAAAAAAGTGTATTCAGACACCATCGATTGTTGGTGTTTGTAATGATCAGTTTAAATGATTTGTTTATTATATCTGTTGTTGACTGTTTTAACCACATGCTCGTTCAGCTGCAGCCTCGTATAATATAAAAGCATGACAACTACTGAATAGACAGCTTACCATTGTCAAACATCCTGCAAAAGTCTTTCCTGAGCAGGTTGTAATCAATCCGATATTCTCCGGGTCTGATTCCGGCTCAAATTGATAAGGCAATATAGACATTTTTGCAATAACATTGAGTGCGCGTATCTCCCCGTTATGGTAAGAGGCGGGACCTTTCCGGGCAGCGTGGGGTAAGCTGCTGTCCAATCACAACACGGGAAGGCCTGGCCCAATC
Organism: Gobiocypris rarus; assembly: GCA_023029165.1. NCBI lineage: Eukaryota > Metazoa > Chordata > Actinopteri > Cypriniformes > Gobionidae > Gobiocypris > Gobiocypris rarus. Next base: position 48,384,311 of record CM040932.1, read on the forward strand.
AGAACGCCTTACGTATTTCTGAAGGAGGGACTTCATAGAACAAGGAAATCATCAGGCCGTTTTTAGGACAGAGAAAACAGCGGTGTACAGATAAGTAAAATGTGTGAAAAATACTGTGTTTTTTTACACGCGAAACATGAACTCATGTTATATTGCACACTGTAAACATAATCAAAGCTTCGAAAACACGCGAAGAATGGGACCTTTAATAGAACAGGCGTATATATATCACGTCACAAACCAAGGAAAACGTATGCGAGGACTCAACTGCAGGGACATGATCATTTATTAACAAAATAACACATAAATACAAAGCAAAAACCCACAAGGGGGCAAACCAACAAACCAAAACAACTAAACACATACCAGGAAGGGCCGCGGGGAAACAGGAGACATAGACAGTACAAGGATCTGACACAGACTGACAAACACAAGGAGCTTATAAAGGGAAGAAATCAAGAGGGGACAGGTGGGAGAAATGAAACACTAATCAGATAACAAGGGGGAGGGATCAGACCATTACATGAGCACATGATCAGAATAACAAAACCCACATGTGCACACAAGACAGGACAGGCATGTGACAAAAGCTCTTTGCCCAATCCTCCCCAGAGACCTAAAGATTCAGTTCCTCTTCCCAATCGTTTTTCAGAGGAATAGTGGAAATATCTAACTGACTTGTGTAAAAGGCAACACATTTTGTGGTGTTGGTTACAAGTTAGTAATTTATGTAATTAATTATCGCAAAATGCTAAATTTGGCATCATTTCTAATTTGAAGTTATTTAAAGAAGTGTGATATATTGCCTTTTTAAACTCAGCAGTGTTTAATTGGTTGTTGTTCCTCTTAGTAGCATGAAAAACAATACTTGTATTCAATGGATTATACCTACACTATAATGCCAAAAGTTTTGGGACGCCTGCCTTTACATGCACATGAACTTTAATGACATCCCATTCTCAATCCGTAGGGTTTAATATGGAGTCGGCCCACCCTTTGCAGTTCTAACAGCTTCAGCTCTTCTGGGAAGGCTTTCCACAAGGTTTAGGAGTGTGTTTATGGGAATTTTTGACCATTCTTCTAGAAGCGCTTTTGTGAGGTCAGGCACTGATGTTGGACGAGAAGGCCTGGCTCGCAGTCTCCGCTCTGATTCATCCCAAAGGTGTTCTATCGGGATGAGGCCAGGACTCTGGGCAGGCCAGTCCAGTTCCTCCACACCAAACTCACTCATCCATGTCTTTATGGAGCGATGCTTTGTGCACTGGAGCGCAGTCATGATGGGACAGGAAGAGGCCTTCCCCAAACTGTTCCCACAAAGTTGGGAGCATGAAATTGTCCAAAATGTCTTGGTGAAGCATTAAGAGTTTATTTCACTGGAACTAAGGGCCGAGCCCAACCCCTGAAAAACAACCCCACCCCATAATCCCCTCCACCAAACTTTACACTTGGCTCAATGCAGTCAGGCAAGTCCCGTTGCCCTGGCAACCACCAAACCAAGACTCGTCCCTCAGATTGCACAGATTGCACTTCCACTTCCTGCTTAGCTACTGTTCGGACGCTCTTGCTTACTGCTCAGCGCTTTGCTCTATCGCAAAAATATAAATTAGATACTCCGGTGACTGGATTACTACAAAAAGCGTAATATTTCCTCCAACCAGCCTCCCATCAGTTTACATTCCGGAGAAGGGAAAACACAGCGCCTACATTCAAAAGGATAAGAAAATACCTCTTTTAGAATCTACTTGCTGCACAAACTGCCACAGACTTTTACAGAGGATTGCAGTTCTTGAAACAAAGTTATTTGCGGAACCACCAACCAGGCGAATCACACAGAGCTTCAGCATGAACGCCCTCAGCACACTGCCGGTGAGTCCCATAAATATAGTGCTACTCAACAGGAGAAACAAGTAACTGATCAACACACTAATCGATGGCACAAAAAGGGAGCAAGACCCAAAGGCATCACATATTGCCACAGTAGCATGCTCTACCCCAGACACAAGGATTGCAAACGCTGATTTCCTACCACCAACTTGAAAACAGATTTGAAGTATTAATGAATGTGGGTGAGGAATCCCCAAATGTGATGAATCTAATCGAACACAGATCGTATCAGCCCGCAGCTAACACTGATACCAACAGGCGCTCAAGGTTGAGCAGACAGCAGCACTCAGCTCAGAGCGCAGCCGAGACCAGGACTCTGATAGTGGGGGACTTCACAGTCAGAAACATTAGCAGCAGGGATACAACTACATGCTGCCTTCCACAAGCTACAGTTTCTACGTAAACAGGAAATTCAGAACATTCTGATGAAACATAAGACTGCAAATCGACTTGTCATTCATGTGGGAAAAACGATATTCAGAGAGAGCAGTCAGAACTCATTAAGAGGATTTCAATGTACTTTTGAAACACTTAGAAAACTAAAAGTTCAACCGTTCATCAGTGGACCACTTCCAGCAAGAGGAACAAATGGGTTCTCACGGTTATTTGGGCTTAATACATGGCTGCAAAAATCTGCAACATTAAGGAGTGAACTTCATAGACAACTTTAATCTATTCTGGAGCCAGAGACAACTGTTTACATCAAATGGCCTTCACCCAAACAAACTTGGTGCAAGAGTGCTAAAGGACAATATTTTCTTTTCCCTACACCATCCCTCAGCTGTGTGTGCTAACCCACTCGACCTGAATGGCACACACACACCTGAACAGACTGGACGACTACAGGACTTCATTTCAGCATCTGAATGGACATGCAGCTGACACACTCCACAAGGACACTGATAACACCACGCAGCCACAACAGCCACTGCTCACGGACACACTCCCAGCTGAGTCCCACCCACAGTGCTCACCACAGACAGACTGTGACATATTAGAACTAACACAGATTGAGGACTGAACAGTAACATCTCTGCCCAGACTGTGGAGGTGCAGGAAAGGGTGGGCTCTAAGGGGGTCAGACTAGTGAACTGTTACGCTTTATGACTAGTCTGAACAGGACATTGCATGAAATGTCTAAGTCACTCCATGAACTGGATGATAACATAATTCAGCCTCCGATAACACCAGAACAACAGCCACCCTCACCAGACATGTTATTCCTCTTTCCAGCATCCCGCTTCTGAGCTTCTCAGAAAATGGAGCAAATGGTCTATGCTGGAACCAGACTATCATACTCGATTGCTGCGAGCCCCAGATATCAACCAAGAGCGTCGAGCCCCACAACCATCAAAGCCTGTGGGCCCAGCTCACTCTCCGCCTCCTCCTGTGAGATTTCTTCGGTCACAACGCCAGAACACTCTCCTCCTCCATCTGTAGGTGAACCAAAAACAACTGATACCAGCTCTCAGTGATGTGTGTTGGGTCCCGCCATGATAACAGTAACTTTATCAAATAATTACAGAACGAGCGGGAACCCAGTGTGCCTGTCTCTTTCTCTATTTCTGTTCTGTTACGTGATAGACAGTGTAAGACCTTCTCAGACCGTATAGCAAACCCATATAATCTGCTGCCTATTACATGTCAAACTAAGATTACAGTGAGGGAAATTAATACTGTTAAGTTAGCACTTTTAAAAATCCGTTCACTTAAGAACAAATCATTTCTAGTCAATGACTTAATAACCACAAACAACCTATATTTTTGCTTCTAAATGAAACTTGGCTTGAAGAAAACTGCAGTGCAACAGTCCTCAATGAAACAGCCCCTCCTAACGAATGAGTATGTCCAGAGCGTTTAGGGGTGTTGCTGCTCTTTTAAAGATGTCTATCAATGTAAGCAAGTGTCATTTGGTGACTATCTGTCTTTTGAATATCTGGGTATTGTGTTAAAAGGTGCTCCACATCCTGCTTATCATTGTTTACAGGCCTCCAAAATACTCTCCATCCTTTGTTGAGGACTTTACAGAGCTGTTATCAATAATCTCCTCAGAGTTTGATTGTTTTGCCATTGCTGGGGATTTTAACATTCACATAGACAATGCTGAATCCAGTACAACAAAGAGCTCATGACTGTTCTTAACACTTTTGATTTGACACAGCATGTACATGGTCCCACACACAATCGTGGACACACTCTAGATTTACTTATCAGCAAGGGTCTAAACATTTCATCAATTGTTATTAAGGATGTAGCATTGTCTGATCATTTCTGTATCTTCTTTAATATATTGCTCTCTCCTGCCATTGAAGCTAGATCTGTCTCTGTCAAAAAGAAGCTTAAATGAGAACACTAGTGTGCTATTTATGAAGGCTATATCTCCAACACCAAGCATATATGCAGACTCATATCTGACAACAGACATATCTGTTGATTCTCTCCTTGACTCTTTTAACTCAAAAGTTAAGAGTGTAATTGATGATATTGCTCCTGAGAATGTCAGGAAAAGAGTGGCAGACAGAAAGCACCTTGAAGAAACTCAACGGCAGTGCAAATAATGAAAAGACAATGCAGGAAATCTGAACGCATGTGGCGGAAGTCAAAACTTGTAGTCCATTATAACATCTATAAAGACAGCCTTCATGATTTCAATGTGGAACTAGGCAAGGCTAGACAGACCTTCTTCTCAAATATTATAAACAGAAACATAAACAACACGTGCACTCTTTTTGCTACTGTAGAGAGACTAACAACCCCGAGTCACATTCCCAGTGAAATGCTCTCTGACAGCAAATGCAGTGAGTTTGCTTCCTTCTTCTCAGAGAAAATCAATAATATCAGGAAGGCGATCAGCACATCCTTGAGTTGCTCTGGGGTCAGTCAGATCAGACCACAACCTCGGAAAGTTACTATGTCTGATTTGAAGCACAATAAAACATCAACCTGCCTCCTTGACACACTCCCCACTTCTTTTTTCAAAAGTGTGTTTAACTGTTTAGAAGCAGATCTGCTAGAAGTGGTAAACTCCTCACTTCTCAATGGGACTTTTCCAAACTCCTTAAAACCGCAGTAGTTAAGCCTCTTCTGAAAAAGAGAAATCTGGATAACTCCATATTGAGCAACTACAGACCAATCTCAAATCTCCCCTTCATAGGCAAGATCATCTTCAGTCAGCTGAACAAATTCTTAAACTCAAACGGATACTTTGACAATTTTCAATCTGGTTTCTGACCACATCACAGCACAGAAACAGCACTTATAAAGATCATAAATGATATTCTCCTCAATACAGATACAGGCAAAACATCAATTCTGGTGCTACTCGACCTCAGCGCTGCATTCGACACTGTTGACCATAACATACTTCTAAACAAGCTGGAAAACTGGGTCGGGCTTTCTGGGATGGTCCTTAAATGGTTCAGGTCGTACTTAGAAGGGAGAGGTTATTATGTGAGTATAGATGACCATAAGTCTGACTGGACATCCATGACATGCGAGTCCCACAAGGGTCAATTCTTGCACCACTCTATTCAACCTGTACATGCTGCCACTGAGCCAAATAATGAGAGAGAACCAAATGGCTTACCACAGCTATGCTGACGACACCCAGATCTACTTAGCACTATCACCTAATGACTATAGCCCCATTGACTCCTGTGCAAATGCATTGATGAAGTTAACAGTTGGATGAGCCAAAACTATCTCCAGTTAAACAAAAACAAAACTGAAATCATTACATTTGGAAACAAAGATGAAATTTTTCAAGGTGAACGCATCAATCAATCAATCAACTTTATTTATATAGCGCTTTTACAATGACGATTGTTTCAAAGCAGCTTCACAGTGTTAAACAGGACAACATTGCAACAAAATTTGATTTGGCTAGTTTAATTTGGATAGTTTATAGAATTATATATGACCAAATTAATAAATTCTATTTGTATATTTAGTTGAGTAACTTGGATCATAATTTGAGTGTCCCCAACTGAGCAAGCCAAGCCAAAGGCGACAGTGGCAAGGAACCAAAACTCCATCAGGGCATGATGGAAAAATAAACCTGGGAGAAACCAGACTCAGTCGGGGTGCCAGTTCTCCTCTGGCCTATTATTAACAGTGTATAATTATTACTCTGGCAGCCTTGCAGGTCTTAAATCATATTAGATAGGAATATTCGAAATTTTGGGTATGACGCACGAGGCGGGCTCATTTAGGATGGCGCGTCGATTACACAAGAATATGAATACTTGAAAGATCGGAGTTATTGCCGAGACGGGTTAATTGAGGATCACGTTCGGTGAGGCGAATTCAGAGGAGACACTAATGGACACGGTCTCAGCAGACACTCCAGGATGAGCTGGTCATGTCCAGATGCAGGTCCACCATCCGATCCGGACACGGCCTGGATCCGGCCGACTGCAGTAAACCTCGGGATAAACAGAGAGACTAACATTAGTGTGGATGCCACTCTTTTTATGATGTAACGAGTACATCAGGTGTTATGGGAAGTGTTCCCGGTTCCGGCTGACCTAATTAATGCAGCCTAACAATCAGTCATTTGATTTGAATAAAGAAAGTTAAAAATGTTCTATGTGTATGCCATAGTAAAGAGATGTGTTTTTAGTCTAGATTTAAACTGACAGAGTGTGTCTGCTTCCCGAACAATGCTAGGAAGACTGTTCCAGAGTTTAGGTGCTAAATAGGAAAAGGATCGACCGCCTGCAGTTGATTTAGATATTCTAGGTATTTTCAACTGGCCAGAGTTTAGAGACCGCAATTGACGTGATGGAGTATATTGCGTTAAGAGCTCGCTTAAGTACTGGGGAGCTAAACCATTTTTATTGCTTTATAAGTAATAAGCAAGATTTTAAAATTTATGCGATGTTTAATAGGGAGCCAGTGCAGTGTTGACAGAACTGGACTAATATGATCGTACTTCCTGGTTCTAGTAAGAACTCGAGCTGCTGCGTTTTGGACCAGCTGGAGTTTATTTATTAGGCGAGCAGGGCAACCACCCAGTAGAGCATTACAATAATCTAGCCTTGAGCTCATGAACGCATGTACTAGTTGTTCAGCATTTTGCATTGAAAGCATGTGACGTAATTTAGATATATTTTTAAGATGGTAGAATGCAGTTTTACAGATGCTAGAAACGTGGCTTTCAAATGAAAGATTGGTATCAAAGAGCACACCCAGGTTCCTCACTGACGACGAGGACTTGACAGAGCAGCCATCGAGGGTTAGACAGTATTCTAGGGCACTCTTTGTGGAGCTTTTCTGTCAATAATTAAAAATTCAGTTTTATCTGAATTAAGTTGCAGGAAATTACTATTCATCCAATTTTTAATATCAGCTATGCATTCCGTTAATCTTGTGAATTGGTAAGTTTCGTCAGGGTGTGAAGAAATATAGAGCTGAGTATCATCAGCATAACAATGAAAACTAACGCCATGCTTCCTAATGATATCTCCCAGTGGTAGCATATACAGGGTGAAAAACAACGGTCCTAACACTGAGCCTTGTACTCCATACTGAACTTGTGATCGGTGTGACATCTCTTCATTTACTGCTACAAACTGATAACGGTCAGATAAGTAAGATTTAAACCATGCCAATGCAGTTCCACTAATGCCAACATAATTTTGAGTCTATTCAAAAGAATATTGTGATCGATAGTATCGAATGCAGCGCTAAGATCGAGTAACACTAATAGAGAGATACAACCACGATCAGATGATAAGAGTAAATCATTTGTAACTCTAATTAGAGCAGTCTCAGTACTATGATACGGTCTAAATCCTGACTGAAATCCTCACATATACAATTTCTTTCTAAAAAGGAACATAATTGTGAAGACACTGCCTTTTCTAATATTTTTGATAGAAAGCGGTAGATTCGAGATTGGTCTGTAATTGACTAATTCTTTAGGATCAAGTTGCGGTTTTTAATAAGTGGTTTAATTACAGCCAACTTAAAAGTTTTTGGAACATATCCTAATGTCAAGGATGAATTAATAATATTAAGCAGAGGATCTATGACCTCTGGAAGCATCTCTTTAATAGCCTAGTCGGTATAGGGTCAAGCATACATGTTGTTGATTTTGATGATTTGACAAGTTTAGCCAATTCTTCTCCTCCTATAGCAGTGAATGAGTGTAATTTTCCTCAGTGAGACTACAATGTTCTGTCTGAAGTGATACTGTAGTAGGCGGCTGCATGGTTATAATTTTATTCCTAATGTTATCAATCTTACTAGTAAAGAAGTTCATAAAGTCATTACTGCTGTGTTGTTTACAAAGCGTCAGAAGTTGAAGCTTTATCCTTTGTTAATTTAGCCACTGTATCGAATAAATACCTAGGGTTGTGTTTGTTTTCTTCTAAAAGAGTTGCGAAATAAGCAGATCTAGCAGTTTTATGGCCTTTCTGTATGCAATCATGCTCTCTTTCCACAAATTGAAAAACCTCCAGTTTTGTTTTCTTCCAGCTGCGCTCCATTTTTCTGGCTGCTGTTTTAAGGGCCCGAGTGTGCTCGTTGTACCAGCGTTGGATTATTTGCTTTAATCTTCTTTAGCGCCGAGGAGCAACTATGTCTAAAGTGCTAGTAAAGAGAGAGTCAGTAGTTTCTGTTGCAACATCAAGTTCCTCTTGGCTATCTGTAATTCTGAGGAGATGGAACTGATGAGGAAGATTATGTATAAAGCAATCTTTAGTCGCAGCGGTTATAGTCCTGCCATATTTGAAGCGAGGGGATGGCTTTGCAGCCTTAGCTATATTAAGTATACATGATATTAGGTAATGATCTGAGATGTCATCGCTCTGCTGCAGGATTTTAATGGTATCAACATTTAGTCCATGTGACAGTATTAGATCTAAAGTATGATTAAGGCGATGAGTGGGTCCAGATATGTGTTGTCTAACTCCAATAGAGTTTATAATGTCTTTAAATGCCAATCCCAATGCGTCTTTTTCATTGTCAACATGGATATTAAAATCACCAACAATTAGTACTTTATCTGCAGCCAGTACTAACTCTGATAGAAAACCAGCAAATTCTTTGATAAAGTCTGTATTGTGCCCTGGTGGCCTGTATACAGTAGCCAACACAAATGTCAAACGGGATTTATCATTTACACTACACAATGTTACATAAAGCACCAAAACTTCAAAGGAATTATATTTGAAACTAGACTTCTGAGTAATACTGAAGTTATCATTATAAATTACAGCAACACCTCCCCTTTTCCTTTCAGACGCGGCTCGTGTTTATAACAATAATCTTGGGGAGTGGACTCATTTAAAGTAATGTAGTCGTCAGGTTTTAGCCAGGTTTCTGTCAAACACAGCACATCTAGGTTATGATCTATAATCATATCATTAACAATAAGCGTTTTTGGCGAAAGGATCGAATATTCAGCAACCCGAGATTTATCAATTGTTCATCCATTATTATATCTGTTGTTTATTTGTTGGACATCAATTAAATTTTTACTGTTGAATGGTTTTGATGGTTTTTGTATTTACTGATTCGGGAACAGACACAGTCTCTATGTGATAATATCTAGTGAAAGCGTCTCTATGTGCTGGGATTTAGCTGACTCTGGTGGCGTGAGACAGCTAGCAGACGGTTGGTTTAGCCAGTTTGTCTGCTTCCTGACCTGGGCCCCAGTGAGTCAAGGTTTAGCTCTAAGACTATGTGCCAAATTACTAGAGAAGAGCAGCACCAGCCCGGTAGGATGAATGCCGTCTATCTTCAACAGGTCGGGTCTGCCCCAAAAACTTTTCCAATTGTCTATGAACCCTATGTTATTTATTTTGCGGACACCACTTAGACAACCAGCCATTGAGTGATGATAATCTGCTAACTATTTCATCACTCCTTTTAACAGGAGGGGCCAGATAAACAGACTGCCGGTGACATCGTGCTTGCGAGTTTACACACCTCTTTAATGTTAATTTTGGTGATCTCCGACTGGTCGAACATCATTAGTGCCCGGCGTGAATAATAATCTTAGAGAATTTACGATTAGCTTTAGCCAGCACTTTTAAATTTGCTTTGATGTCAGGCGCTCTGGCTCGGTAAACATGTGACTATGGTGGCTGGTGTCTCTATTTTCCGCGTTCCGTGTAATAGAATCACCAATAACTAGGGCACTTTCAGCAGGATCCTCAGTGGGTGCATCACTGAGTGGGGAGAACCTGTTTGATGTTCTAATCGGAACGGAAGAGTGGTTTTTAGATCCGCGACTATGCTGTCTCACAGTCACCCAATTGCCCTGCCGCGGGGCTCAGCCGAACCAAACAATGAGTGTTCACTAAGCTAGTCGCATCCAAAAGAGTATCTAAAGCTGTACCATTCTCACTACTCTCACATAAAGTCTGGATGCGTGTCTCTAAATCTGAAATCTTCTCCGTCAGCCTGATTAATTCCTTACATTTAACACATGTGAAGCCCTGTTCGCCAACGGAGATAGATATGCTAAACATGTAGCATGCAGTGCAAGTGACAATGACAGGAGAAGAAGACATGGCTTACCGTATTTGTTGATGAATCCAAAACTTACCACACAACTTACTCCACTTACTTTGTTTGATGGAGTCTATTTAATAATCCAACTCACCACAGTTGTCTAATGAACTCAGAAAACAGGAGACCCGGTGCTGGATGGAAAGCTACCAGGCTAGCTAAAAGCTAACACGTGGTAGTGATTTAGATTAAAAGCTAGTGATGTCAAATTTAACTTGATAGGCTATATTAAACAATATATGGTGATGAGTAAGTTATTTTTAGCAGTATAGATAACAAAGAAAATATATCAAATAGAGATTCAAACGCAGCTATACAGAGCTACAAACACTGACATGCAGTAGCAGCAGTAGGTAGACTCTTGAGACAAAGGTCTAATAACAAAAATCAAGTCAGGAATCTTGGTGTGATTTTGGAGTCAGACCTGAGTTTCAATAGTCATGTCAAAGCAATAACTAAATCAGCTTACTATCATCTGAAAAATATTGCAAGAATTAGATGCTTTGTTTCAGGCAAGACTTAGAGAAACTCGTTCATGCTTTCATCACCAGCAGGGTGGACTATTGTAATGGTCTTCTAACCGGCCTTCCCAAAAGACAGCTGCAGCTCATACAGAACGCTGCGGCCAGGATTCTGAGCAGAACCAGAAAATATGACCATATCACGCCAGTCCTCAGGTCTTTACACTGGCTTCCAGTTACATTTAGGATCAATTTTAAAGTATTATTACTTGTTTATAAATCACTCAATGACCTAGGACCTCAATACATTGCAGATATGCTGATTAAATACAAACCCAACAGATCACTCAGATCATCAGGATCAAGTCAGTTAGAAATACCAAGAGTTCACTCAAAGCAAGGAGAGTCTGCTCAGCTATTGTGCTAGCCGTAGCTGGAACCAGCTTCCAGAAGAGATCAGATGTGCTCCAACAGTAGCCACATTCAAATCCAGACTCAAAACACATCTGTCCAGCTGTGCCTGTGCCACTGTACGTCCAGACTCAAAACACATCTGTCCAGCTGTGCCTTTACTGAATGAGCTCTGTGCCACTGTACGTCCAGACTCAAAACACATCTGTCCAGCTGTGCATTTACTGAATGAGCACTGTGCCACTGTACATCCAGACTCAAAACACATCTGTCCAGCTGTGCCTTTACTGAATGAGCACTGTGCCACTGTACGTTCAGACTCAAAACACATCTGTCCAGCTGTGCCTTTACTGAATGAGCACTATACCACTGTACGTCCAGACTCAAAACACATCTGTCCAGCTGTGCATTTACTGAATGAGCACTACCACTGTACGTCCAGACTCAAAACACATCTGTCCAGCTGTGCATTTACTGAATGAGCACTGTGCCACTGTACGCCAGACTCAAAACACATCTGTCCAGCTGTGCCTTTACTGAATGAGCACTGTACCACTGTACGTCCAGACTCAAAACACATCTGTCCAGCTGTGCCTTTACTGAATGAGCACTGTGTCACTGTACGCCTAGACTCAAAACACATCTGTCCAGCTGTGCATTTACTGAATGAGCACTGTGCCACGGTACGCTTCAGACTCAAAACACATCTGTCCAGCTGTGCCTTTACTGAATGAGCACTGTGCCACTGTACGTCCAGACTCAAAACACATCTGTCCAGCTGTGCCTTTACTGAATGAGCACTGTGTCCACTGTACATCCAGACTCAAAACACATCTGTCCAGCTGTGCCTTTACTGAATGAGCACTGTGCCACTGTACGTCCAGACTCTAAACACATCTGTCCAGGTGTGCCTTTACTGAATGAGCACTGTGCCACTGTACGTCCAGACTCAAAACACATCTGTCCAGCTGTGCCTTTACTGAATGAGCTCTGTGCCACTGTACGTTCAGACTCAAAACACATCTGTCCAGCTGTGCCTTTACTGAATGAGCACTGTGCCACTGTACGTCCAGACTCAAAACACATCTGTCCAGCTGTGCCTTTACTGAATGAGCACTGTGTCACTGTACATCCAGACTCAAAACACATCTGTCCAGCTGTGCCTTTACTGAATGAGCACTGTGCCACTGTACGTCCAGACTCAAAACACATCTGTCCAGCTGTGCATTTACTGAATGAGCACTGTGCCACTGTACGTCCAGACTCAAAACACATCTGTCCAGCTGTGCATTTACTGAATGAGCACTGTGCCACTGTACGCCCAGACTCAAAACACATCTGTCCAGCTGTGCCTACTGAATGATCAATGTGCCACTGTACGTCCAGACTCAAAACACATCTGTCCAGCTGTGCCTTTACTGAATGAGCACTGTGTCACTGTACATCCAGACTCAAAACACATCTGTCCAGCTGTGCCTTTACTGAATGAGCACTGTGCCACTGTACGTCCAGACTCAAAACACATCTGTCCAGCTGTGCCTTTACTGAATGAGCACTGTACCACTGTACGTCCAGACTCAAAACACATCTGTCCAGCTGTGCATTTACTGAATGAGCACTGTGCCACTGCCAGACTCAAAACACATCTGTCCAGCTGTGCATTTACTGAATGAGCACTGTGCCACTGTACGTCCAGACTCAAAACACATCTGTCCAGCTGTGCCTTTACTGAATGAGCACTGTGCCACTGTACGCCCAGACTCAAAACACATCTGTCCAGCTGTGCCTTTACTGAATGAGCACTGTGCCACTGTACGTCCAGACTCAAAACACATCTGTCCAGCTGTGCCTTTACTGAATGAGCACTGTGCCACTGTATGTCCAGACTCAAAACACATCTGTCCAGCTGTGCATTTACTGAATGAGCACTGTGCCACTGTACGTCCAGACTCAAAACACATCTGTCCAGCTGTGCCTTTACTGAATGAGCACTGTGCCACTGTACGCCCAGACTCAAAACACATCTGTCCAGCTGTGCCTTTACTGAATGAGCACTGTGCCACTGTACGCCCAGACTCAAAACACATCTGTCCAGCTGTGCCTTTACTGAATGAGCACTGTGCCACTGTACGCCCAGACTCAAAACACATCTGTCCAGCTGTGCATTTACTGAATGAGGACTGTGCCACTGTACGTCCAGACTCAAAACACATCTGTCCAGCTGTGCCTTTACTGAATGAGCACTGTGCCACTGTACGTCCAGACTCAAAACACATCTGTCCAGCTGTGCCTTTACTGAATGAGCACTGTGCCACTGTACGTCCAGACTCAAAACACATCTGTCCAGCTGTGCCTTTACTGAATGAGCACTGTGCCACTGTACGCCCAGACTCAAAACATATCTGTCCAGCTGTGCATTTACTGAATGAGCACTGTGCCACTGTACGTCCAGACTCAAAACACATCTGTCCAGCTGTGCCTTTACTGAATGAGCACTGTGCCACTGTACGTCCAGACTCAAAACACATCTGTCCAGCTGTGCATTTACTGAATGAGCACTGTGCCACTGTACGTCCAGACTCAAAACACATCTGTCCAGCTGTGCCTTTACTGAATGAGCACTGTGCCACTGTACGTCCAGACTCAAAACACATCTGTCCAGCTGTGCCTTTACTGAATGAGCACTGTGCCACTGTACGCCCAGACTCAAAACACATCTGTCCAGCTGTGCATTTACTGAATGAGCACTGTGCCACTGTACGTCCAGACTCAAAACACATCTGTCCAGCTGTGCCTTTACTGAATGAGCTCTGTGTGCCACTGTACGCCCAGACTCAAAACACATCTGTCCAGCTGTGCCTTTACTGAATGAGCTCTGTGTGCCACTGTACGTCCAGACTCAAAACACATCTGTCCAGCTGTGCCTTTACTGAATGAGCACTGTGCCACTGTACGTCCAGACTCAAAACACATCTGTCCAGCTGTGCCTTTACTGAATGAGCACTGTGCCACTGTACGTCCAGACTCAAAACACATCTGTCCAGCTGTGCCTTTACTGAATGAGCACTGTGCCACTGTATGTCCAGACTCAAAACACATCTGTCCAGCTGTGCATTTACTGAATGAGCACTGTGCCACTGTATGTCCAGACTCAAAACACATCTGTCCAGCTGTGCATTTACTGAATGAGCACTGTGCCACTGTACGTCCAGACTCAAAACACATCTGTCCAGCTGTGCCTTTACTGAATGAGCACTGTGCCACTGTACGCCCAGACTCAAAACACATCTGTCCAGCTGTGCCTTTACTGAATGAGCACTGTGCCACTGTACGCCCAGACTCAAAACACATCTGTCCAGCTGTGCCTTTACTGAATGAGCACTGTGCCACTGTACATCCAGACTCAAAACACATCTGTCCAGCTGTGCCTTTACTGAATGAGCACTGTGCCACTGTACATCCAGACTCAAAACACATCTGTCCAGCTGTGCCTTTACTGAATGAGCACTGTGCCACTGTACGTCCAGACTCAAAACACATCTGTCCAGCTGTGCATTTACTGAATGAGCTGTGCCACTGTACGCCCAGACTCAAAACACATCTGTCCAGCTGTGCATTTACTGAATGAGCACTGTGCCACTGTACGTCCAGACTCAAAACACATCTGTCCAGCTGTGCCTTTACTGAATGAGCACTGTGCCACTGTACATCCAGACTCAAAACACATCTGTCCAGCTGTGCCTTTACTGAATGAGCACTGTGCCACTGTACATCCAGACTCAAAACACATCTCTCCAGCTGTGCCTTTACTGAATGAGCACTGTGCCACTGTACGCCAGACTCAAAACACATCTGTCCAGCTGTGCCTTTACTGAATGAGCACTGTGCCACTGTACATCCAGACTCAAAACACATCTGTCCAGCTGTGCCTTTACTGAATGAGCACTGTGCCACTGTACGTCCAGACTCAAAACACATCTGTCCAGCTGTGCCTTTACTGAATTGAGCACTGTGCCACTGTACGCCCAGACTCAAAACACATCTGCCCAGCTGTGCCTTTACTGAATGAGCACTGTGCCACTGTACGTCCAGACTCAAAACACATCTGTCCAGCTGTGCCTTTACTGAATGAGCACTGTGCCACTGTACGCCCAGACTCAAAACACATCTGTCCAGCTGTGCCTTTACTGAATGAGCACTGTGCCACTGTACGTCCAGACTCAAAACACATCTGTCCAGCTGTGCCTTTACTGAATGAGCTCTGTGTCCACTGTACGCCCAGACTCAAAACACATCTGTCCAGCTGTGCATTTACTGAATGAGCACTGTGCCACTGTACGCCCAGATTCAAAACACATCTGTCCAGCTGTGCATTTACTGAATGAGCACTGTGCCACTGTACGTCCAGACTCAAAACACATCTGTCCAGCTGTGCCTTTACTGAATGAGCACAGTGTGCCACTGTACGCCCAGACTCAAAACATCTGTCCAGCTGTGCCTTTACTGAATGAGCACTGTGTGCCACTGTACATCCAGACTAAAAACACATCTGTCCAGCTGTGCCTTTACTGAATGAGGACTGTGCCACTGTACGTCCAGACTCAAAACACATCTGTCCAGCTGTGCCTTTACTGAATGAGCACTGTGCCACTGTACGCCCAGACTCAAAACACATCTGTCCAGCTGTGCCTTTACTGAATGAGCACTGTGCCACTGTACGTCCCAGACTCAAAACACATCTGTCCAGCTGTGCCTTTACTGAATGAGCACTGTGGCCACTGTACGCCCAGACACAAAACACATCTGTCCAGCTGTGCCTTTACTGAATGAGCACTGTGCCACTGTACGTCCAGACTCAAAACACATCTGTCCAGCTGTGCCTTTACTGAATGAGCACTGTGCCACTGTACGTCCAGACTCAAAACACATCTGTCCAGCTGTGCCTTTACTGAATGAGCACTGTGTCACTGTACGCCCAGACTCAAAACACATCTGTCCAGCTGTGCCTTTACTGAATGAGCACTGTGCCACTGTACGCCCAGACTCAAAACACATCTGTCCAGCTGTGCCTTTACTGAATGAGCACTGTGCCACTGTACGTCCAGACTCAAAACACATCTGTCCAGCTGTGCCTTTACTGAATGATCACTGTGCCACTGTACGTCCAGACTCAAAACACATCTGTCCAGCTGTGCCTTTACTGAATGAGCACTGTGTCCACTGTACATCCAGACTCAAAACACATCTGTCCAGCTGTGCCTTTACTGAATGAGCACTGTGCCACTGTACGTCCAGACTCAAAACACATCTGTCCAGCTGTGCCTTTACTGAATGAGCACTGTGCCACTGTACGTCCAGACTCAAAACACATCTGTCCAGCTGTGCATTTACTGAATGAGCACTGTGCCACTGTACGCCCAGACTCAAAACACATCTGTCCAGCTGTGCATTTACTGAATGAGCACTGTGCCACTGTACGCCCAGACTCAAAACACATCTGTCCCAGCTGTGTTCTTTACTGAATGAGCACTGTGCCACTGTACGTCCAGACTCAAAACACATCTGTCCAGCTGTGCTTTACTGAATGAGCTACTGTGCCACTGTACGCCCAGACTCAAAACACATCTGTCCAGCTGTGAATGACTGGTCAGTTACTGTGCCACTGTACGCCCAGACTCAAAACACATCTGTCCAGCTGTGCCTTACTGAATGAGCACTGTGCCACTGTAATGTCTAGACTCAAAACACATCTGTCCAGCTGTGCCTTTACTGAATGAGCACTGTGCCACTGTACGCCCAGACTCAAAACACATCTGTCCAGCTGTGCCTTTACTGAATGAGCACTGTGCCACTGTACGCCCAGACTCAAAACACATCTGTCCAGCTGTGCATTTACTGAATGAGCACTGTGCCACTGTACGCCCAGACTCAAAACACATCTGTCCAGCTGTGCTTTACTGAATGAGCACTGTGCCACTGTACGCCCAGACTCAAAACACATCTGTCCAGCTGTGCCTTTACTGAATGAGCACTGTGCCACTGTACGCCCAGGACTCAAAACACATCTGTCCAGCTGTGCTCTTTACTGAATGAGCACTGTGCCACTGTACGCTCCAGACTCAAAACACATCTGTCCAGCTGTGCCTTTACTGAATGAGCACTGTGTGCCACTGTACGCCCAGACTCAAAACACATCTGTCCAGCTGTGCCTTTACTGAATGAGCACTGTGCCACTGTACGCCCAGACTCAAAACACATCTGTCCAGCTGTGCCTTTACTGAATGAGCACTGTGCCACTTGTACGCCCAGACTCAAAACACATCTGTCCAGCTGTGCCTTTACTGAATGAGCACTGTGCCACTGTACGCCCAGACTCAAAACACATCTGTCCAGCTGTGCCTTTACTGAATGAGCACTGTGCCACTGTACGTCCCAGACTCAAAACACATCTGTCCAGCTGTGCCTTTACTGAATGAGCACTGTGCCACTGTACGCCCAGACTCAAAACACATCTGTCCAGCTGTGTTTTACTGAATGAGCACTGTGCCACTGTACGTCCAGACTCAAAACACATCTGTCCAGCTGTGCATTTACTGAATGAGCACTGTGCCACTGTACGCCCAGACTCAAAACACATCTGTCCAGCTGTGCTTTACTGAATGAGCACTGTGCCACTGTACGCCCAGACTCAAAACACATCTGTCCAGCTGTGCCTTTACTGAATGAGCACTGTGCCACTGTACGCCCAGACTCAAAACACATCTGTCCAGCTGTGCCTTTTACTGAATGAGCACTGTGCCACTGTACGTCCAGACTCAAAACACATCTGTCCAGCTGTGCCTTTACTGAATGAGCACTGTGCCACTGTACGCCAGACTCAAAACACATCTGTCCAGCTGTGCCTTTACTGAATGAGCACTGTGCCACTGTCGTCCAGACTCAAAACACATCTGTCCAGCTGTGCATTTACTGAATGAGCACTGTGCCACTGTCGTCCAGACTCAAAACACATCTGTCCAGCTGTGCCTTTACTGAATGAGCACTGTGCCACTGTGCCACTGTCGTCAGACTCAAAACACATCTGTCCAGCTGTGCCTTTACTGAATGAGCACTGTGCCACTGTCGTCAGACTCAAAACACATCTGTCCAGCTGTGCCTTTACTGAATGAGCACTGTGCCACTGTGCGTCCAGACTCAAAACACATCTGTCCAGCTGTGCCTTTACTGAATGAGCACTGTGCCACTGTCGTCCAGACTCAAAACACATCTGTCCAGCTGTGCCTTTACTGAATGAGCACTGTGCCACTGTACGTCCAGACTCAAAACACATCTGTCCAGCTGTGCCTTTACTGAATGAGCACTGTGCCACTGTACGTCCAGACTCAAAACACATCTGTCCAGCTGTGCCTTTACTGAATGAGCACTGTGCCACTGTACGTCCAGACTCAAAACACATCTGTCCAGCTGTGCCTTTACTGAATGAGCACTGTACCACTGTACGTCCAGACTCAAAACACATCTGTCCAGCTGTGCCTTTACTGAATGAGCACTGTGCCACTGTCGTCCAGACTCAAAACACATCTGTCCAGCTGTGCCTTTACTGAATGAGCACTGTGCCACTGTCGTCAGACTCAAAACACATCTGTCCAGCTGTGCCTTTACTGAATGAGCACTGTGCCACTGTCGTCCAGACTCAAAACACATCTGTCCAGCTGTGCCTTTACTGAATGAGCACTGTGCCACTGTACGTCCAGACTCAAAACATCTGTCCAGCTGTGCCTTTACTGAATGAGCACTGTGCCACTGTACGTCCAGACTCAAAACACATCTGTCCAGCTGTGCCTTTACTGAATGAGCACTGTGCCACTGTACGTCAGACTCAAAACACATCTGTCCAGCTGTGCATTTACTGAATGAGCACTGTGCCACTGTACGTCCAGACTCAAAACACATCTGTCCAGCTGTGCATTTACTGAATGAGCACTGTGCCACTGTACGTCCAGACTCAAAACACATCTGTCCAGCTGTGCCTTTACTGAATGAGCACTGTGCCACTGTGCGTCCAGACTCAAAACACATCTGTCCAGCTGTGCCTTTACTGAATGAGCACTGTGCCACTGTACGTCCAGACTCAAAACACATCTGTCCAGCTGTGCCTTTACTGAATGAGCACTGTGCCACTGTCGTCCAGACTCAAAACACATCTGTCCAGCTGTGCCTTTACTGAATGAGCACTGTGCCACTGTCCAGACTCAAAACACATCTGTCCAGCTGTGCATTTACTGAATGAGCACTGTGCCACTGTATGTCCAGACTCAAAACACATCTGTCCAGCTGTGCATTTACTGAATGAGCACTGTGCAACTGTATGTCCAGACTCAAAACACATCTGTCCAGCTGTGCCTTTACTGAATGAGCACTGTGTCACTGTACATCCAGACTCAAAACACATCTGTCCAGCTGTGCCTTTACTGAATGAGCCCTGTGCCACTGTATGTCCAGACTCAAAACACATCTGTCCAGCTGTGCATTTACTGAATGAGCACTGTGCCACTGTACATCCAGACTCAAAACACATCTGTCCAGCTGTGCCTTTACTGAATGAGCACTGTGCCACTGTCGTCCAGACTCAAAACACATCTGTCCAGCTGTGCCTTTACTGAATGAGCACTGTGCCACTGTACGTCCAGACTCAAAACACATCTGTCCAGCTGTGCCTTTACTGAATGAGCACTGTGCCACTGTCGTCCAGACTCAAAACACATCTGTCCAGCTGTGCCTTTACTGAATGAGCACTGTGCCACTGTACATCCAGACTCAAAACACATCTGTCCAGCTGTGCCTTTACTGAATGAGCACTGTGCCACTGTACGTCCAGACTCAAAACACATCTGTCCAGCTGTGCTTTACTGAATGAGCACTGTGCCACTGTCGTCCAGACTCAAAACACATCTGTCCAGCTGTGCATTTACTGAATGAGCACTGTGCCACTGTACGTCCAGACTCAAAACACATCTGTCCAGCTGTGCCTTTACTGAATGAGCACTGTGCCACTGTACATCCAGACTCAAAACACATCTGTCCAGCTGTGTGCCTTTACTGAATGAGCACTGTGCCACTGTACATCCAGACTCAAAACACATCTGTCCAGCTGTGCCTTTACTGAATGAGCACTGTACCACTGTACGTCCAGACTCAAAACACATCTGTCCAGCTGTGCCTTTACTGAATGAGCACTGTGCCACTGTACATCCAGACTCAAAACACATCTGTCCAGCTGTGCCTTTACTGAATGAGCACTGTGCCACTGTACGTCCAGACTCAAAACACATCTGTCCAGCTGTGCCTTTACTGAATGAGCACTGTGCCACTGTACGTCCAGACTCAGAACACATCTGTCCAGCTGTGCCTTTACTGAATGACACTGTGTCACTGTACGTCCAGACTCAAAACACATCTGTCCAGCTGTGCCTTTACTGAATGAGCACTGTGCCACTGTACGTCCAGACTCAAAACACATCTGTCCAGCTGTGCCTTTACTGAATGAGCACTGTGCCACTGTCGTCAGACTCAAAACACATCTGTCCAGCTGTGCCTTTACTGAATGAGCTCTGTGCCACTGTACGTCCAGACTCAAAACACATCTGTCCAGCTGTGCATTTACTGAATGAGCACTGTGCCACTGTACGTCCAGATTCAACACACATCTGTCCAGCTGTGCATTTACTGAATGAGCACTGTGCCACTGTACGTCCAGACTCAAAACACATCTGTCCAGCTGTGCCTTTACTGAATGAGCACTGTGTGCCACTGTACGTCCAGACTCAAAAAACATCTGTCCAGCTGTGCCTTTACTGAATGAGCACTGTGTGCCACTGTACATCCAGACTAAAAACACATCTGTCCAGCTGTGCCTTTACTGAATGAGGACTGTGCCACTGTACGTCCAGACTCAAAACACATCTGTCCAGCTGTGCCTTTACTGAATGAGCACTGTGCCACTGTACGTCCAGACTCAAAACACATCTGTCCAGCTGTGCCTTTACTGAATGAGCACTGTGCCACTGTACGTCCAGACTCAAAACACATCTGTCCAGCTGTGCCTTTACTGAATGAGCACTGTGCCACGTCCAGACTCAAAACACATCTGTCCAGCTGTGCCTTTACTGAATGAGCACTGTGCCACTGTACGTCCAGACTCAAAACACATCTGTCCAGCTGTGCCTTTACTGAATGAGCACTGTGCCACTGTCGTCCAGACTCAAAACACATCTGTCCAGCTGTGCCTTTACTGAATGAGCACTGTGCCACTGTGCGTCCAGACTCAAAACACATCTGTCCAGCTGTGCCTTTACTGAATGAGCACTGTGCCACTGTCGTCCAGACTCAAAACACATCTGTCCAGCTGTGCATTTACTGAATGAGCACTGTGCCACTGTACGTCCAGACTCAAAACACATCTGTCCAGCTGTGCCTTTACTGAATGAGCACTGTGCCACTGTACGTCCAGACTCAAAACACATCTGTCCAGCTGTGCCTTTACTGAATGAGCACTGTGCCACTGTCCAGACTCAAAACACATCTGTCCAGCTGTGCCTTTACTGAATGAGCACTGTGCCACTGTAAAGCCAGACTCAAAACACATCTGTCCAGCTGTGCATTTACTGAATGAGCACTGTGCCACTGTACGTCAGACTCAAAACACATCTGTCCAGCTGTGCCTTTACTGAATGAGCACTGTGCCACTGTACGTCCAGACTCAAAACACATCTGTCCAGCTGTGCATTTACTGAATGAGCACTGTGCCACTGTACGTCCAGACACAAAACACATATGTCCAGCTGTGCCTTTACTGAATGAGCACTGTGCCACTGTAGTCCAGACTCAAAACACATCTGTCCAGCTGTGCCTTTACTGAATGAGCACTGTGGCACTGTACGTCCAGACTCAAAACACATCTGTCCAGCTGTGCCTTTACTGAATGAGCACTGAGTGCCACTGTACGTCCAGACACAAAACACATCTGTCCAGCTGTGCCTTTACTGAATGAGCACTGTGCCACTGTGCGTCCAGACTCAAAACACATCTGTCCAGCTGTATTTACTGAATGAGCACTGTGCCACTGTCGTCAGACTCAAAACACATCTGTCCAGCTGTGCCTTTACTGAATGAGCACTGTGCCACTGTACGTCCAGACTCAAAACACATCTGTCCAGCTGTGCCTTTACTGAATGAGCACTGTGCCACTGTCGTCCAGACTCAAAACACATCTGTCAGCTGTGCCTTTACTGAATGAGCACTGTGCCACTGTACGTCCAGACTCAAAACACATCTGTCCAGCTGTGCCTTTACTGAATGAGCACTGTACCACTGTACGTCCACACTCAAAACACATCTGTCCAGCTGTGCATTTACTGAATGAGCATTGTGTGCCACTGTACGTCCAGACTCAAAACACATCTGTCCAGCTGTGCATTTACTGAATGAGCACTGTGCCACTGTACGTCCAGACTCAAAACACATCTGTCCAGCTGTGCCTTTACTGAATGAGCACTGTGCCACTACGTCCAGACTCAAAACACATCTGTCCAGCTGTGCCTTTACTGAATGAGCACTGTGCCACTGTCGTCCAGACTCAAAACACATCTGTCCAGCTGTGCATTTACTGAATGAGCACTGTGTCACTGTACGTCCAGATTCAAACACATCTGTCCAGCTGTGCATTTACTGAATGAGCACTGTACCACTGTCGTCCAGACTCAAAACACATCTGTCCAGCTGTCCTTTACTGAATGAGCACTGTGCCACTGTGCGTCCAGACTCAAAACACATCTGTCCAGCTGTGCCTTTACTGAATGAGCACTGTGCCACTGTATGTCCAGACTCAAAACACATCTGTCCAGCTGTGCCTTTACTGAATGAGCACTGTGGCACTGTACGTCCAGACTCAAAACACATCTGTCCAGCTGTGCCTTTACTGAATGAGCACTGTGCCACTGTCGTCCAGACTCAAAACACATCTGTCCAGCTGTGCATTTACTGAATGAGCACTGTACCACTGTACGTCCAGACACAAAACACATCTGTCCAGCTGTCCTTTACTGAATGAGCACTGTGCCACTGTACGTCCAGACTCTAAACACATCTGTCCAGCTGTGCATTTACTGAATGAGCACTGTGCCACTGTACGTCCAGACTCAAAACACATCTGTTCAGCTGTGCCTTTACTGAATGAGCACTGTACCACTGTACGTCCAGACTCAAAACACATCTGTCCAGCTGTGCCTTTACTGAATGAGCACTGTGCCACTGTACGTCCAGACTCAAAACACATCTGTCCAGCTGTGCCTTTACTGAATGAGCACTGTACCACTGTACGTCCAGACTCAAAACACATCTGTCCAGCTGTGCCTTTACTGAATGAGCACTGTGCCACTGTACGTCCAGATTCAACACACATCTGTCCAGCTGTGCCTTTACTGAATGAGCACTGTGTCACTGTACATCCAGACTCAAAACACATCTGTCCAGCTGTGCCTTTACTGAATGAGCACTGTGTCACTGTACATCCAGACTCAAAACACATCTGTCCAGCTGTGCCTTTACTGAATGAGCACTGTGCCACTGTACGTCCAGACTCAAAACACATCTGTCCAGCTGTGCCTTTACTGAATGACACTGTGTCACTGTACGTCCAGACTCAAAACACATCTGTCCAGCTGTGCCTTTACTGAATGAGCACTGTGCCACTGTACGTCCAGACTCAAAACACATCTGTCCAGCTGTGCCTTTACTGAATGAGCACTGTGCCACTGTACATCCAGACTCAAAACACATCTGTCCAGCTGTGCCTTTACTGAATGAGCACTGTGCCACTGTCGTCCAGACTCAAAACACATCTGTCCAGCTGTGCATTTACTGAATGAGCACTGTGCCACTGTACGTCCAGACTCAAAACACATCTGTCCAGCTGTGCCTTTACTGAATGAGCACTGTGCCACTGTACGTCCAGACTCAAAACACATCTGTCCAGCTGTGCATTTACTGAATGAGCACTGTGCCACTGTCGTCCAGACTCAAAACACATCTGTCCAGCTGTGCCTTTACTGAATGAGCACTGTGCCACTGTACGTCCAGACTCAAAACACATCTGTCCAGCTGTGCCTTTACTGAATGAGCACTGTGCCACTGTACGTCCAGACTCAAAACACATCTGTCCAGCTGTGCCATTACTGAATGAGCACTGTGCCACTGTACGTCCAGACTCAAAACACATCTGTCAGCTGTGCCTTTACTGAATGAGCACTGTGCCACTGTACGTCCAGACTCAAAACACATCTGTCCAGCTGTGCCTTTACTGAATGAGCACTGTGCCACTGTACGTCCAGACTCAAAACACATCTGCCCAGCTGTGCCTTTACTGAATGAGCACTGTGTCACCGTCCAGACTCAAAACACATCTGCCCAGCTGTGCCTTTACTGAATGAGCACTGTGTCACTGTACGTCCAGACTCAAAACACATCTGTCCAGCTGTGCATTTACTGAATGAGCACTGTGCCACTGTATGTCCAGACTCAAAACACATCTGTCCAGCTGTGCATTTACTGAATGAGCACTGTGCCACTGTACGTCCAGACTCAAAACACATCTGCCCAGCTGTGCCTTTACTGAATGAGCACTGTGTCACTGTACGTCAGACTCAAAACACATCTGTCCAGCTGTGCATTTACTGAATGAGCACTGTGCCACTGTACGTCCAGACTCAGAACACATCTGCTGTGCCTTTACTGAATGAGCACTGTGTCACTGTACGTCTAGACTCAAAACACATCTGTCCAGCTGTGCATTTACTGAATGAGCACTGTGCCACTGTCGTCCAGACTCAAAACACATCTGTCCAGCTGTGCCTTTACTGAATGAGCACTGTGCCACTGTACGTCCAGACTCAAAACACATCTGTCCAGCTGTGCCTTTACTGAATGAGCACTGTGCCACTGTGCGTCCAGACTCAAAACACATCTGTCCAGCTGTGCCTTTACTGAATGAGCACTGTGCCACTGTACGTCCAGACTCAAAACACATCTGTCCAGCTGTGCCTTTACTGAATGAGCACTGTGCCACTGTACGTCAGACTCAAAACACATCTGTCCAGCTGTGCCTTTACTGAATGAGCACTGTGCCACTGTACGTCCAGACTCAAAACACATCTGTCCAGCTGTGCCTTTACTGAATGAGCACTGTGCCACTGTACGTCCAGACTCAAAACACATCTGTCCAGCTGTGCCTTTACTGAATGAGCACTGTGCCACTGTATGTCCAGACTCAAAACACATCTGTCCAGCTGTGCATTTACTGAATGAGCACTGTGTCACTCTACGCCCAGATTCAACACACATCTGTCCAGCTGTGCCTTTACTGAATGAGCACTGTGCCACTGTACGTCCAGACTCAAAACACATCTGTCCAGCTGTGCCTTTACTGAATGAGCACTGTGCCACTGTATGTCCAGACTCAAAACACATCTGTCCAGCTGTGCCTTTACTGAATGAGCACTGTGGCCACTGTACGTCCAGACTCAAAACACATCTGTCCAGCTGTGCCTTTACTGAATGAGCACTGTGCCACTGTACGTCCAGACTCAAAACACATCTGTCCAGCTGTGCATTTACTGAATGAGCAGCACTGTACCACTGTACGTCCAGACTCAAAACACATCTGTCCAGCTGTCCTTTACTGAATGAGCACTGTGCCACTGTACGTCCAGACTCAAACACATCTGTCCAGCTGTGCATTTACTGAATGAGCACTGTGCCACTGTACGTCCAGACTCAAAACACATCTGTCCAGCTGTGCCTTTACTGAATGAGCACTGTGCCACTGTACGTCCAGACTCAAAACACATCTGTCCAGCTGTGCCTTTACTGAATGAGCACTGTGCCACTGTACGTCCAGACTCAAAACACATCTGTCCAGCTGTGCCTTTACTGAATGAGCACTGTACCACTGTCGTCCAGACTCAAAACACATCTGTCCAGCTGTGCCTTTACTGAATGAGCACTGTGCCACTGTACGTCCAGACTCAAAACACATCTGTCCAGCTGTGCCTTTACTGAATGAGCACTGTGTCACTGTACATCCAGACTCAAAACACATCTGTCCAGCTGTGCCTTTACTGAATGAGTACTGTGTCACTGTACGTCCAGACTCAAAACACATCTGTCCAGCTGTGCCTTTACTGAATGAGCACTGTGCCACTGTACGTCCAGACTCAAAACACATCTGTCCAGCTGTGCCTTTACTGAATGAGCACTGTGTCACTGTACGTCCAGACTCAAAACACATCTGTCCAGCTGTGCCTTTACTGAATGAGCACTGTGCCACTGTACGTCAGACTCAAAACACATCTGTCCAGCTGTGCCTTTACTGAATGAGCACTGTGCCACTGTACATCCAGACTCAAAACACATCTGTCCAGCTGTGCATTTACTGAATGAGCACTGTGCCACTGTACGTCCAGACTCAAAACACATCTGTCCAGCTGTGCATTTACTGAATGAGCACTGTGCCACTGTACGTCCAGACTCAAAACACATCTGTCCAGCTGTGCCTTTACTGAATGAGCACTGTGCCACTGTACGTCCAGACTCAAAACACATCTGTCCAGCTGTGCATTTACTGAATGAGCACTGTGCCACTGTGCGTCCAGACTCAAAACACATCTGTCCAGCTGTGCCTTTACTGAATGAGCACTGTGCCACTGTACGTCCAGACTCAAACACATCTGTCCAGCTGTGCCTTTACTGAATGAGCACTGTGCCACTGTACGTCCAGACTCAAAACACATCTGCCCAGCTGTGCCTTTACTGAATGAGCACTGTGCCACTGTACGTCAGACTCAAAACACATCTGTCCAGCTGTGCCTTTACTGAATGAGCACTGTGCCACTGTCGTCCAGACTCAAAACACATCTGTCCAGCTGTGCCTTTACTGAATGAGCACTGTGCCACTGTCGTCCAGACTCAAAACACATCTGCCCAGCTGTGCCTTTACTGAATGAGCACTGTGTCACTGTACGTCCAGACTCAAAACACATCTGCCCAGCTGTGCCTTTACTGAATGAGCACTGTGTCACTGTACGTCAGACTCAAAACACATCTGTCCAGCTGTGCATTTACTGAATGAGCACTGTGCCACTGTATGTCCAGACTCAAAACACATCTGTCCAGCTGTGCATTTACTGAATGAGCACTGTGCCACTGTACGTCCAGACTCAGAACACATCTGCCCAGCTGCGCCTTTACTGAATGAGCACTGTGTCACTGTACGTCAGACTCAAAACACATCTGTCCAGCTGTGCATTTACTGAATGAGCACTGTGCCACTGTACGTCCAGACTCAGAACACATCTGCCCAGCTGTGCCTTTACTGAATGAGCACTGTGTCACTGTCGTCCAGACTCAAAACACATCTGTCCAGCTGTGCATTTACTGAATGAGCACTGTGCCACTGTACGTCCAGACTCAAAACACATCTGTCCAGCTGTGCCTTTACTGAATGAGCACTGTGCCACTGTACGTCCAGACTCAAAACACATCTGTCCAGCTGTGCCTTTACTGAATGAGCACTGTACCACTGTACGTCAGACTCAAAACACATCTGTCCAGCTGTGCCTTTACTGAATGAGCACTGTACCACTGTACGTCCAGACTCAAAACACATCTGTCCAGCTGTGCCTTTACTGAATGAGCACTGTGCCACTGTGCACGTCAGACTCAAAACACATCTGTCCAGCTGTGCCTTTACTGAATGAGCACTGTGCCACTGTACATCCAGACTCAAAACACATCTGTCCAGCTGTGCCTTTACTGAATGAGCACTGTGCCACTGTACGTCCAGACTCAAAACACATCTGTCCAGCTGTGCCTTTACTGAATGAGCACTGTGCCACTGTACGTCCAGACTCAAAACACATCTGTTCAGCTGTGCCTTTACTGAATGAGCACTGTGCCACTGTACGTCCAGACTCAAAACACATCTGTCCAGCTGTGCCTTTACTGAATGAGCACTGTGCCACTGTACGTCCAGACTCAAAACACATCTGTCCAGCTGTGCCTTTACTGAATGAGCACTGTGCCACTGTACGTCCAGACTCAAAACACATCTGTCCAGCTGTGCCTTTACTGAATGAGCACTGTGTCACTGTACATCCAGACTCAAAACACATCTGTCCAGCTGTGCCTTTACTGAATGAGCACTGTGTCACTGTACATCCAGACTCAAAACACATCTGTCCAGCTGTGCCTTTACTGAATGAGCACTGTGTCACTGTACGTCCAGACTCAAAACACATCTGTCCAGCTGTGCATTTACTGAATGAGCACTGTGCCACTGTACGTCCAGACTCAAAACACATCTGTCCAGCTGTGCCTTTACTGAATGAGCACTGTGCCACTGTACGTCCAGACTCAAAACACATCTGTCCAGCTGTGCCTTTACTGAATGAGCACTGTGCCACTGTACGTCCAGACTCAAAACACATCTGCCCAGCTGTGCCTTTACTGAATGAGCACTGTGCCACTGTACGTCCAGACTCAAAACACATCTGTCCAGCTGTGCCTTTACTGAATGAGCACTGTGCCACTGTGCGTCCAGACTCAAAACACATCTGTCCAGCTGTGCCTTTACTGAATGAGCACTGTGCCACTGTACGTCCAGACTCAAAACACATCTGTCCAGCTGTGCCTTTACTGAATGAGCACTGTGCCACTGTACGTCCAGACTCAAAACACATCTGTCCAGCTGTGCATTTACTGAATGAGCACTGTGCCACTGTACGTCCAGACTCAAAACACATCTGTCCAGCTGTGTATTTACTGAATGAGCACTGTGCCACTGTCGTCAGACTCAAAACACATCTGTCCAGCTGTGCCTTTACTGAATGAGCACTGTGCCACTGTACGTCCAGACTCAAAACACATCTGTCCAGCTGTGCCTTTACTGAATGAGCACTGTGCCACTGTACGTCCAGACTCAAAACACATCTGTTCAGCTGTGCCTTTACTGAATGAGCCCTGTGCCACTGTACGTCCAGACTCAAAACACATCTGTCCAGCTGTGCCTTTACTGAATGAGCACTGTACCACTGTACGTCCACACTCAAAACACATCTGTCCAGCTGTGCATTTACTGAATGAGCACTGTGTGCCACTGTACGTCAGACTCAAAACACATCTGTCCAGCTGTGCATTTACTGAATGAGCACTGTGCCACTGTCGTCCAGACTCAAAACACATCTGTCCAGCTGTGCCTTTACTGAATGAGCACTGTGCCACTGTACGTCCAGACTCAAAACACATCTGTCCAGCTGTGCCTTTACTGAATGAGCACTGTGCCACTGTACGTCCAGACTCAAAACACATCTGTCCAGCTGTGCATTTACTGAATGAGCACTGTGTCACTGTACGTCCAGATTCAACACACATCTGTCCAGCTGTGCATTTACTGAATGAGCACTGTACCACTGTACGTCCAGACACAAAACACATCTGTCCAGCTGTGCCTTTACTGAATGAGCACTGTGCCACTGTGCGTCCAGACTCAAAACACATCTGTCCAGCTGTGCCTTTACTGAATGAGCACTGTGCCACTGTACGTCCAGACTCAAAACACATCTGTCCAGCTGTGCCTTTACTGAATGAGCACTGTGCCACTGTATGTCCAGACTCAAAACACATCTGTCCAGCTGTGCATTTACTGAATGAGCACTGTGTCACTCGTCCAGATTCAACACATCTGTCCAGCTGTGCCTTTACTGAATGAGCACTGTGCCACTGTACGTCCAGACTCAAAACACATCTGTCCAGCTGTGCCTTTACTGAATGAGCACTGTGCCACTGTATGTCCAGACACAAAACACATCTGTCCAGCTGTGCCTTTACTGAATGAGCACTGTGCCTGTCGTCCAGACTCAAAACACATCTGTCCAGCTGTGCCTTTACTGAATGAGCACTGTGCCACTGTCGTCCAGACTCAAAACACATCTGTCCAGCTGTGCATTTACTGAATGAGCACTGTGCCACTGTACGTCCAGACTCAAAACACATCTGTCCAGCTGTGCCTTTACTGAATGAGCACTGTGCCACTGTACGTCCAGACTCAAAACACATCTGTCCAGCTGTGCATTTACTGAATGAGCACTGTGCCACTGTCGTCCAGACTCAAAACACATCTGTCCAGCTGTCCTTTACTGAATGAGCACTGTGCCACTGTGCGTCCAGACTCAAAACACATCTGTCCAGCTGTGCCTTTACTGAATGAGCACTGTGCCACTGTCGTCCAGACTCAAAACACATCTGTCCAGCTGTGCCTTTACTGAATGAGCACTGTGCCACTGTACGTCCAGACTCAAAACACATCTGTCCAGCTGTGCATTTACTGAATGAGCACTGTGTCACTTCTACGTCCAGATTCAAAACACATCTGTCCAGCTGTGCCTTTACTGATTGAGCACTGTGCCACACTGTGCCACTGTACATCCAGACTCAAAACACATCTGTCCAGCTGTGCCTTTACTGAATGAGCACTGTGCCACTGTATGTCCAGACACAAAATACATCTGTCCAGCTGTGCCTTTACTGAATGAGCACTGTGGCACTGTACGTCCAGACTCAAAACACATCTGTCCAGCTGTGCCTTTACTGAATGAGCACTGTGCCACTGTACGTCCAGACTCAAAACACATCTGTCCAGCTGTGCATTTACTGAATGAGCACTGTACCACTGTACGTCCAGACACAAAACACATCTGTCCAGCTGTGCCTTTACTGAATGAGCACTGTGCCACTGTACGTCCAGACTCAAAACACATCTGTCCAGCTGTGCATTTACTGAATGAGCACTGTGCCACTGTCCAGACTCAAAACACATCTGTCCAGCTGTGCCTTTACTGAATGAGCACTGTACCACTGTACGTCCAGACTCAAAACACATCTGTCCAGCTGTGCCTTTACTGAATGAGCACTGTGCCGTCCAGACTCAAAACACATCTGTCCAGCTGTGCCTTTACTGAATGAGCACTGTACCACTGTACGTCCAGACTCAAAACACATCTGTCCAGCTGTGCCTTTACTGAATGAGCACTGTGCCACTGTACGTCCAGATTCAACACACATCTGTCCAGCTGTGCCTTTACTGAATGAGCACTGTGTCACTGTACATCCAGACTCAAAACACATCTGTCCAGCTGTGCCTTTACTGAATGAGCACTGTACCACTGTACGTCCAGATTCAAAACACATCTGTCCAGCTGTGCCTTTACTGAATGAGCACTGTGCCACTGTACATCCAGACTCAAAACATCTGTCCAGCTGTGCATTTACTGAATGAGCACTGTGCCACTGTACGTCCAGACTCAAAACACATCTGTCCAGCTGTGCCTTTACTGAATGAGCACTGTGCCACTGTACGTCCAGACTCAAAACACATCTGTCCAGCTGTGCTACTGAACGAGCACTGTGTCACTGTACGTCCAGACTCAAAACACATCTGTCCAGCTGTGCCTTTACTGAATGAGCACTGTGCCACTGTACGTCCACACTCAAAACACATCTGTCCAGCTGTGCATTTACTGAATGAGCACTGTGCCACTGTACGTCCAGACTCAAAACACATCTGTCCAGCTGTGCCTTTACTGAATAAGCACTGTGCCACTGTACGTCCAGACTCAAAACACATCTGTCCAGCTGTGCCTTTACTGAATGAGTACTGTGTCACTGTACATCCAGACTCAAAACACATCTGTCCAGCTGTGCCTTTACTGAATGAGCACTGTGCCACTGTACGTCCAGACTCAAAACACATCTGTCCAGCTGTGCATTTACTGAATGAGCACTGTGCCACTGTACGTCCAGACTCAAAACACATCTGTCCAGCTGTGCCTTTACTGAATGAGCACTGTGCCACTGTACGTCCAGACTCAAAACACATCTGTCCAGCTGTGCCTTTACTGAATGAGCACTGTGCCACTGTGCGTCCAGACTCAAAACACATCTGTCCAGCTGTGCCTTTACTGAATGAGCACTGTGCCACTGTACGTCAGACTCAAAACACATCTGTCCAGCTGTGCCTTTACTGAATGAGCACTGTGCCACTGTACGTCCAGACTCAAAACACATCTGTCCAGCTGTGCCTTTACTGAATGAGCACTGTGCCACTGTACGTCCAGACTCAAAACACATCTGTCCAGCTGTGCCTTTACTGAATGAGCACTGTGCCACTGTACGTCCAGACTCAAAACACATCTGTCCAGCTGTGCATTTACTGAATGAGCACTGTGCCACTGTACGTCAGACTCAAAACACATCTGTCCAGCTGTGTACTGAATGAGCACTGTGCCACTGTCGTCCAGACTCAAAACACATCTGTTCAGCTGTGCCTTTACTGAATGAGCACTGTACCACTGTACGTCCAGACTCAAACACATCTGTCCAGCTGTGCCTTTACTGAATGAGCACTGTGCCACTGTACGTCCAGACTCAAAACACATCTGTTCAGCTGTGCCTTTACTGAATGAGCCCTGTGCCACTGTACGCCCAGACTCAAAACACATCTGTCCAGCTGTGCCTTTACTGAATGAGCACTGTACCACTGTACGCCCACACTCAAAACACATCTGTCCAGCTGTGCATTTACTGAATGAGCACTGTGTGCCACTGTACGTCTAGACTCAAAACACATCTGTCCAGCTGTGCATTTACTGAATGAGCACTGTGCCACTGTACGTCCAGACTCAAAACACATCTGTCCAGCTGTGCCTTTACTGAATGAGCACTGTGCCACTGTACGTCCAGACTCAAAACACATCTGTCCAGCTGTGCCTTTACTGAATGAGCACTGTGCCACTGTACGTCCAGACTCAAAACACATCTGTCCAGCTGTGCATTTACTGAATGAGCACTGTGTCACTGTACGTCCAGATTCAACACACATCTGTCCAGCTGTGCATTTACTGAATGAGCACTGTACCACTGTACGTCCAGACACAAAACACATCTGTCCAGCTGCCTTTACTGAATGAGCACTGTGCCACTGTGCGTCCAGACTCAAAACACATCTGTCCAGCTGTGCCTTTACTGAATGAGCACTGTGCCACTGTACGTCCAGACTCAAAACACATCTGTCCAGCTGTGCCTTTACTGAATGAGCACTGTGCCACTGTATGTCCAGACTCAAAACACATCTGTCCAGCTGTGCATTTACTGAATGAGCACTGTGTCACTCTACGTCCAGATTCAACACACATCTGTCCAGCTGTGCCTTTACTGAATGAGCACTGTGCCACTGTACGTCCAGACTCAAACACATCTGTCCAGCTGTGCCTTTACTGAATGAGCACTGTGCCACTGTATGTCCAGACACAAAACACATCTGTCCAGCTGTG
Source organism: Gobiocypris rarus (assembly GCA_023029165.1). Taxonomy (NCBI): domain Eukaryota; kingdom Metazoa; phylum Chordata; class Actinopteri; order Cypriniformes; family Gobionidae; genus Gobiocypris; species Gobiocypris rarus. The sequence goes on from CM040932.1 coordinate 48,418,026, forward strand.
CCTTTACTGAATGAGCACTGTGGCACTGTACGTCCAGACTCAAAACACATCTGTCCAGCTGTGCCTTTACTGAATGAGCACTGTGCCACTGTACGTCCAGACTCAAAACACATCTGTCCAGCTGTGCATTTACTGAATGAGCACTGTACCACTGTACGTCCAGACACAAAACACATCTGTCCAGCTGTCCTTTACTGAATGAGCACTGTGCCACTGTACGTCCAGACTCAAAACACATCTGTCCAGCTGTGCATTTACTGAATGAGCACTGTGCCACTGTACGTCCAGACTCAAACACATCTGTCCAGCTGTGCCTTTACTGAATGAGCACTGTGCCACTGTGCGTCCAGACTCAAAACACATCTGTCCAGCTGTGCCTTTACTGAATGAGCACTGTGCCACTGTACGTCCAGACTCAAAACACATCTGTCCAGCTGTGCCTTTACTGAATGAGCACTGTGCCACTGTACGTCCAGACTCAAAACACATCTGTCCAGCTGTGCCTTTACTGAATGAGCACTGTGCCACTGTACGTCCAGACTCAAAACACATCTGTCCAGCTGTGCCTTTACTGAATGAGCACTGTGCCACTGTACGTCCAGACTCAAAACACATCTGTCCAGCTGTGCATTTACTGAATGAGCACTGTGTCACTGTCTACGTCCAGATTCAACACACATCTGTCCAGCTGTGCCTTTACTGAATGAGCACTGTGCCACTGTACGTCCAGACTCAAAACATATCTGTCCAGCTGTGCCTTTACTGAATGAGCACTGTGCCACTGTATGTCCAGACACAAAATACATCTGTCCAGCTGTGCCTTTACTGAATGAGCACTGTGGCACTGTACTTCCAGACTCAAAACACATCTGTCCAGCTGTGCCTTTACTGAATGAGCACTGTGCTACTGTACGTCCAGACTCAAAACACATCTGTCCAGCTGTGCATTTACTGAATGAGCACTGTACCACTGTACGTCCAGACACAAAACACATCTGTCCAGCTGTGCCTTTACTGAATGAGCACTGTGCCACTGTACGTCCAGACTCAAAACACATCTGTCCAGCTGTGCATTTACTGAATGAGCACTGTGCCACTGTACGTCAGACTCAAAACACATCTGTCCAGCTGTGCCTTTACTGAATGAGCACTGTACCACTGTACGTCCAGACTCAAAACACATCTGTCCAGCTGTGCCTTTACTGAATGAGCACTGTGCCACTGTACGTCCAGACTCAAAACACATCTGTCCAGCTGTGCCTTTACTGAATGAGCACTGTACCACTGTACGTCCACACTCAAAACACATCTGTCCAGCTGTGCCTTTACTGAATGAGCACTGTGCCACTGTACGTCCACACTCAAAACACATCTGTCCAGCTGTGCATTTACTGAATGAGCACTGTGCCACTGTACGTCAGACTCAAAACACATCTGTCCAGCTGTGCCTTTACTGAATGAGCACTGTGCCACTGTACGTCCAGACTCAAAACACATCTGTCCAGCTGTGCCTTTACTGAATGATCACTGTGCCACTGTACGTCCAGACTCAAAACACATCAGCTGTGCCTTTACTGAATGAGCACTGTGCCACTGTACGTCCAGACTCAAAACACATCTGTCCAGCTGTGCCTTTACTGAATGAGCACTGTGCCACTGTACGTCCAGACTCAAAACACATCTGTCCAGCTGTGCCTTTACTGAATGAGCACTGTGCCACTGTCGTCCAGACTCAAAACACATCTGCCCAGCTGTGCCTTTACTGAATGAGCACTGTGTCACTGTACGCCTAGACTCAAAACACATCTGTCCAGCTGTGCATTTACTGAATGAGCACTGTGCCACTGTATGTCCAGACTCAAAACACATCTGTCCAGCTGTGCATTTACTGAATGAGCACTGTGCCACTGTACGTCCAGACTCAGAACACATCTGCCAGCTGTGCCTTTACTGAATGAGCACTGTGTCACTGTACGTCTAGACTCAAAACACATCTGTCCAGCTTTGCATTTACTGAATGAGCACTGTGCCACTGTACGTCCAGACTCAGAACACATCTGCCCAGCTGTGCCTTTACTGAATGAGCACTGTGTCACTGTCGTCTAGACTCAAAACACATCTGTCCAGCTGTGCATTTACTGAATGAGCACTGTGCCACTGTACGTCCAGACTCAAAACACATCTGTCCAGCTGTGCCTTTACTGAATGAGCACTGTGCCACTGTCGTCCAGACTCAAAACACATCTGTCCAGCTGTGCCTTTACTGAATGAGCACTGTACCACTGTACGTCCAGACTCAAAACACATCTGTCCAGCTGTGCCTTTACTGAATGAGCACTGTACCACTGTACGTCCAGACTCAAAACACATCTGTCCAGCTGTGCCTTTACTGAATGAGCACTGTGCCACGGTACGTCCAGACTCAAAACACATCTGTCCAGCTGTGCCTTTACTGAATGAGCACTGTGCCACTGTACGTCCAGACTCAAAACACATCTGTCCAGCTGTGCCTTTACTGAATGAGCACTGTGCCACTGTACGTCCAGACTCAAAACACATCTGTCCAGCTGTGCCTTTACTGAATGAGCCCTGTGCCACTGTACGTCCAGACTCAAAACACATCTGTTCAGCTGTGCCTTTACTGAATGAGCACTGTGCCACTGTCGTCCAGACTCAAAACACATCTGTCCAGCTGTGCCTTTACTGAATGAGCACTGTGCCACTGTACGTCCAGACTCAAAACACATCTGTCCAGCTGTGCATTTACTGAATGAGCACTGTGCCACTGTACGTCAGATTCAACACACATCTGTCCAGCTGTGCCTTTACTGAATGAGCACTGTGTCACTGTACGTCCAGACTCAAAACACATCTGTCCAGCTGTGCCTTTACTGAATGAGCACTGTGCCACTGTCGTCCAGACTCAAAACACATCTGTCCAGCTGTGCATTTACTGAATGAGCACTGTGCCACTGTACGTCCAGATTCAACACACATCTGTCCAGCTGTGCCTTTACTGAATGAGCACTGTGTCACTGTACATCCAGACTCAAAACACATCTGTCCAGCTGTGCCTTTACTGAATGAGTACTGTGTCACTGTACATCCAGACTCAAAACACATCTGTCCAGCTGTGCCTTTACTGAATGAGCACTGTGTACTGTCGTCCAGACTCAAAACACATCTGTCCAGCTGTGCATTTACTGAATGAGCACTGTGCCACTGTACGTCCAGACTCAAAACACATCTGTCCAGCTGTGCCTTTACTGAATGAGCACTGTGCCACTGTACGTCCAGACTCAAAACACATCTGTCCAGCTGTGCCTTTACTGAATGAGCACTGTGCCACTGTACGTCCAGACTCAAAACACATCTGTCCAGCTGTGCCTTTACTGAATGAGCACTGTGCCACTGTACGTCAGACTCAAAACACATCTGTCCAGCTGTGCCTTTACTGAATGAGCACTGTGCCACTGTACGTCCAGACTCAAAACACATCCGTCCAGCTGTGCCTTTACTGAATGAGCACTGTGCCACTGTACGTCCAGACTCAAAACACATCTGTCCAGCTGTGCCTTTACTGAATGAGCACTGTGCCACTGTACGTCCAGACTCAAAACACATCTGTCCAGCTGTGCCTTTACTGAATGAGCACTGTGCCACTGTACGTCCAGACTCAAAACACATCTGCCCAGCTGTGCCTTTACTGAATGAGCACTGTGTCACTGTACGTCTAGACTCAAAACACATCTGTCCAGCTGTGCATTTACTGAATGAGCACTGTGCCACTGTATGTCCAGACTCAAAACACATCTGTCCAGCTGTGCATTTACTGAATGAGCACTGTGCCACTGTACGTCCAGACTCAGAACACATCTGCCCAGCTGTGCCTTTACTGAATGAGCACTGTGTCACTGTACGTCTAGACTCAAAACACATCTGTCCAGCTGTGCATTTACTGAATGAGCACTGTGCCACTGTACGTCCAGACTCAAAACACATCTGCCCAGCTGTGCCTTTACTGAATGAGCACTGTGTCACTGTACGTCAGACTCAAAACACATCTGTCCAGCTGTGCATTTACTGAATGAGCACTGTGCCACTGTACGTCCAGACTCAAAACACATCTGTCCAGCTGTGCCTTTACTGAATGAGCACTGTGCCACTGTACGTCCAGACTCAAAACACATCTGTCCAGCTGTGCCTTTACTGAATGAGCACTGTACCACTGTATGTCCAGACTCAAAACACATCTGTCCAGCTGTGCCTTTACTGAATGAGCACTGTGCCACTGTACGTCCAGACTCAAAACACATCTGTCCAGCTGTCCTTTACTGAATGAGCACTGTGCCACTGTACGTCCAGACTCAAAACACATCTGTCCAGCTGTGCATTTACTGAATGAGCACTGTGCCACTGTACGTCCAGACTCAAAACACATCTGTCCAGCTGTGCCTTTACTGAATGAGCACTGTGCCACTGTACGTCCAGACTCAAAACACATCTGTCCAGCTGTGCCTTTACTGAATGAGCACTGTGCCACTGTACGTCCAGACTCAAAACACATCTGTCCAGCTGTGCCTTTACTGAATGAGCACTGTGCCACTGTACGTCCAGACTCAAAACACATCTGTCCAGCTGTGCCTTTACTGAATGAGCACTGTGCCACTGTACGTCCAGACTCAAAACACATCTGTCCAGCTGTGCCTTTACTGAATGAGCACTGTACCACTGTACGTCCAGACTCAAAACACATCTGTCCAGCTGTCCTTTACTGAATGAGCAATGTGCCACGGTACGTCAGACTAAAAACACATCTGTCCAGCTGTGCCTTTACTGAATGAGCACTGTGCCACTGTACGTCCAGACTCAAAACACATCTGTCCAGCTGTGCCTTTACTGAATGAGCACTGTGCCACTGTACGTCCAGACTCAAAACACATCTGTCCAGCTGTGCCTTTACTGAATGAGCACTGTGCCACTGTCGTCCAGACTCAAAACACATCTGTTCAGCTGTGCCTTTACTGAATGAGCCCTGTGCCACTGTACGTCAGACTCAAAACACATCTGTCCAGCTGTGCCTTTACTGAATGAGCACTGTGCCACTGTACGTCCAGACTCAAAACACATCTGTCCAGCTGTGCATTTACTGAATGAGCACTGTGCCACTGTACGTCCAGATTCAACACACATCTGTCCAGCTGTGCCTTTACTGAATGAGCACTGTGTCACTGTACATCCAGACTCAAAACACATCTGTCCAGCTGTGCCTTTACTGAATGAGCACTGTGCCACTGTACATCCAGACTCAAAACACATCTGTCCAGCTGTGCCTTTACTGAATGAGCACTGTGCCACTGTCGTCCAGACTCAAAACACATCTGTCCAGCTGTGCATTTACTGAATGAGCACTGTGCCACTGTACATCCAGACTCAAAACACATCTGTCCAGCTGTGCCTTTACTGAATGAGCACTGTGCCACTGTACGTCCAGACTCAAAACACATCTGTCCAGCTGTGCCTTTACTGAATGAGCACTGTGCCACTGTACGTCCAGACTCAAAACACATCTGTCAGCTGTGCCTTTACTGAATGAGCACTGTGCCACTGTCGTCCAGACTCAAAACACATCTGTCCAGCTGTGCCTTTACTGAATGAGCACTGTGCCACTGTCGTCCAGACTCAAAACACATCTGTCCAGCTGTGCCTTTACTGAATGAGCACTGTGCCACTGTCGTCCAGACTCAAAACACATCTGTCCAGCTGTGCCTTTACTGAATGAGCACTGTGCCACTGTCGTCCAGACTCAAAACACATCTGTCCAGCTGTGCCTTTACTGAATGAGCACTGTGCCACTGTACGTCCAGACTCAAAACACATCTGCCCAGCTGTGCCTTTACTGAATGAGCACTGTGTCACTGTCGTCTAGACTCAAAACACATCTGTCCAGCTGTGCATTTACTGAATGAGCACTGTGCCACTGTATGTCCAGACTCAAAACACATCTGTCCAGCTGTGCATTTACTGAATGAGCACTGTGCCACTGTACGTCCAGACTCAGAACACATCTGTCCAGCTGTGCCTTTACTGAATGAGCACTGTGTCACTGTTCTAGACTCAAAACACATCTGTCCAGCTGTGCATTTACTGAATGAGCACTGTGCCACTGTACGTCCAGACTCAAAACACATCTGTCCAGCTGTGCCTTTACTGAATGAGCACTGTGTCACTGTACGTCTAGACTCAAAACACATCTGTCCAGCTGTGCATTTACTGAATGAGCACTGTGCCACTGTACGTCCAGACTCAAAACACATCTGTCCAGCTGTGCCTTTACTGAATGAGCACTGTGCCACTGTACGTCCAGACTCAAAACACATATGTCCAGCTGTGCCTTTACTGAATGAGCACTGTACCACTGTACGTCCAGACTCAAAACACATCTGTCCAGCTGTGCCTTTACTGAATGAGCACTGTACCACTGTACGTCCAGACTCAAAACACATCTGTCCAGCTGTGCCTTTACTGAATGAGCACTGTGCCACTGTCGTCCAGACTCAAAACACATCTGTCCAGCTGTGCCTTTACTGAATGAGCACTGTGCCACTGTACGTCCAGACTCAAAACACATCTGTCCAGCTGTGCCTTTACTGAATGAGCACTGTGCCACTGTACGTCCAGACTCAAAACACATCTGTCCAGCTGTGCCTTTACTGAATGAGCACTGTGCCACTGTACGTCAGACTCAAAACAGATCTGTTCAGCTGTGCATTTACTGAATGAGCACTGTGCCACTGTACGTCCAGACTCAAAACACATCTGTCCAGCTGTGCCTTTACTGAATGAGCACTGTGCCACTGTACGTCCAGACTCAAAACACATCTGTCCAGCTGTGCATTTACTGAATGAGCACTGTGCCACTGTACGTCCAGACTCAAACACATCTGTCCAGCTGTGCCTTTACTGAATGAGCACTGTGTCACTGTACATCCAGACTCAAAACACATCTGTCCAGCTGTGCCTTTACTGAATGAGTACTGTGTCACTGTACATCCAGACTCAAAACACATCTGTCCAGCTGTGCCTTTACTGAATGAGCACTGTGCCACTGTATGTCCAGACTCAAAACACATCTGTCCAGCTGTGCATTTACTGAATGAGCACTGTGCCACTGTACGTCCAGACTCAAAACACATCTGTCCAGCTGTGCCTTTACTGAATGAGCACTGTGCCACTGTACGTCCAGACTCAAACACATCTGTCCAGCTGTGCCTTTACTGAATGAGCACTGTGCCACTCCAGACTCAAAACACATCTGTCCAGCTGTGCCTTTACTGAATGAGCACTGTGTCACTGTACGTCTAGACTCAAAACACATCTGTCCAGCTGTGCATTTACTGAATGAGCACTGTGCCACTGTATGTCCAGACTCAAAACACATCTGTCCAGCTGTGCATTTACTGAATGAGCACTGTGCCACTGTACGTCCAGACTCAGAACACATCTGCCCAGCTGTGCCTTTACTGAATGAGCACTGTGTCACTGTGCGTCTAGACTCAAAACACATCTGTCCAGCTGTGCATTTACTGAATGAGCACTGTGCCACTGTACGTCCAGACTCAGAACACATCTGCCCAGCTGTGCCTTACTGAATGAGCACTGTGTCACTGTCGTCTAGACTCAAAACACATCTGTTCAGCTGTGCATTTACTGAATGAGCACTGTACCACTGTACGTCCAGACTCAAAACACATCTGTCCAGCTGTGCATTTACTGAATGAGCTCTGTGTCACTGTACGTCCAGACCAAAACACATCTGTCCAGCTGTGCCTTTACTGAATGAGCACTGTGCCACTGTACGTCCAGACTCAAAACACATCTGTCCAGCTGTGCCTTTACTGAATGAGCACTGTGCCACTGTACGTCCAGACTCAAAACACATCTGTCCAGCTGTGCCTTTACTGAATGAGCACTGTGCCACTGTACGTCCAGACTCAAAACACATCTGTCCAGCTGTGCCTTTACTGAATGAGCACTGTGCCACTGTCGTCCAGACTCAAAACACATCTGTCCAGCTGTGCCTTTACTGAATGAGCACTGTGCCACTGTACGTCCAGACTCAAAACACATCTGTCCAGCTGTCCCTTTACTGAATGAGCACTGTGCCACGTCGTCAGACTCAAAACACATCTGTCCAGCTGTGCCTTTACTGAATGAGCACTGTGCCACTGTCGTCCAGACTCAAAACACATCTGTCCAGCTGTGCCTTTACTGAATGAGCACTGTGCCACTGTCGTCCAGACTCAAAACACATCTGTCCAGCTGTGCCTTTACTGAATGAGCACTGTGCCACTGTCGTCCAGACTCAAAACACATCTGTCAGCTGTGCCTTTACTGAATGAGCCCTGTGCCACTGTACGTCCAGACTCAAAACACATCTGTCCAGCTGTGCCTTTACTGAATGAGCACTGTGCCACTGTACGTCCAGACTCAAAACACATCTGTCCAGCTGTGCATTTACTGAATGAGCACTGTGCCACTGTACGTCAGACTCAAAACACATCTGTCCAGCTGTGCATTTACTGAATGAGCACTGTGCCACTGTCGTCCAGACTCAAAACACATCTGTCCAGCTGTGCCTTTACTGAATGAGCACTGTGCCACTGTTCCAGACTCAAAACACATCTGTCCAGCTGTGCCTTTACTGAATGAGCACTGTGCCACTGTACGTCCAGACTCAAAACACATCTGTCCAGCTGTGCCTTTACTGAATGAGCACTGTGTACCACTGTACGTCCAGACTCAAAACACATCTGTCCAGCTGTGCCTTTACTGAATGAGCACTGTGCCACGGTACGTCCAGACTCAAAACACATCTGTCCAGCTGTGCCTTTACTGAATGAGCACTGTGCCACTGTACGTCCAGACTCAAAACACATCTGTCCAGCTGTGCCTTTACTGAATGAGCACTGTGCCACTGTACGTCCAGACTCAAAACACATCTGTCCAGCTGTGCCTTTACTGAATGAGCACTGTGCCACTGTATGCAGACTCAAAACACATCTGTCCAGCTGTGCATTTACTGAATGAGCACTGTGTGCCACTGTACGTGCAGACACAAACACATCTGTCCAGCTGTGCATTTACTGAATGAGCACTGTGCCACTGTACGTCCAGACTCAAAACACATCTGTCCAGCTGTGCCTTTACTGAATGAGCACTGTGCCACTGTACGTCAGACTCAAAACACATCTGTCCAGCTGTGCCTTTACTGAATGAGCACTGTACCACTGTACGTCCACACTCAAAACACATCTGTCCAGCTGTGCATTTACTGAATGAGCACTGTGCCACTGTACGTCCAGACTCAAAACACATCTGTCCAGCTGTGCATTTACTGAATGAGCACTGTGCCACTGTACATCCAGACTCAAAACACATCTGTCCAGCTGTGCCTTTACTGAATGAGCACTGTGCCACTGTACGTCCAGACTCAAAACACATCTGTCCAGCTGTGCCTTTACTGAATGAGCACTGTACCACTGTACATCCAGACTCAAAACACATCTGTCCAGCTGTGCATTTACTGAATGAGCACTGTGTGCCACTGTACGTCAGACTCAAAACACATCTGTCCAGCTGTGCCTTTACTGAATGAGCACTGTGTCACTGTACGTCCAGACTCAAAACACATCTGTCCAGCTGTGCCTTTACTGAATGAGCACTGTGCCACTGTACGTCCAGACTCAAAACACATCTGTCCAGCTGTGCCTTTACTGAATGAGCACTGTGCCACTGGTACGTTCAGACTCAAAACACATCTGTCCAGCTGTGCCTTTACTGAATGAGCACTGTGCCACTGTACGTCCAGACTCAAAACACATCTGTCCAGCTGTGCCTTTACTGAATGAGCACTGTGCCACTGTACGTCCAGACTCAAAACACATCTGTCCAGCTGTGCATTTACTGAATGAGCACTGTGCCACTGTCGTCCAGACTCAAAACACATCTGTCCAGCTGTGCATTTACTGAATGAGCACTGTGCCACTGTACGTCCAGACTCAAAACACATCTGTCCAGCTGTGCATTTACTGAATGAGCACTGTGCCACTGTCGTCCAGACTCAAAACACATCTGTCCAGCTGTGCCTTTACTGAATGAGCACTGTGCCACTGTCCAGACTCAAAACACATCTGTCCAGCTGTGCATTTACTGAATGAGCACTGTGCCACTGTATGTCCAGACTCAAAACACATCTGTCCAGCTGTGCATTTACTGAATGAGCACTGTGCCACTGTACGTCCAGACTCAAAACACATCTGTCCAGCTGTGCCTTTACTGAATGAGCACTGTGCCACTCTACGTCCAGACTCAAAACACATCTGTCCAGCTGTGCCTTTACTGAATGAGCACTGTACCACTGTACATGCAGACTCAAAACACATCTGTCCAGCTGTGCATTTTACTGAATGAGCACTGTGTGCCACTGTACGTGCAGACACAAAACACATCTGTCCAGCTGTGCATTTACTGAATGAGCACTGTGCCACTGTACGTCCAGACTCAAAACACATCTGTCCAGCTGTGCCTTTACTGAATGAGCACTGTGCCACTGTACGTCCAGACTCAAAACACATCTGTCCAGCTGTGCCTTTACTGAATGAGCACTGTACCACTGTACGTCCACACTCAAAACACATCTGTCCAGCTGTGCATTTACTGAATGAGCACTGTGCCACTGTACGTCCAGACTCAAAACACATCTGTCCAGCTGTGCATTTACTGAATGAGCACTGTACCACTGTACATCCAGACTCAAAACACATCTGTCCAGCTGTGCCTTTACTGAATGAGCACTGTGCCACTGTCGTCCAGACTCAAAACACATCTGTCCAGCTGTGCCTTTACTGAATGAGCACTGTACCACTGTACATCCAGACTCAAAACACATCTGTCCAGCTGTGCATTTACTGAATGAGCACTGTGTGCCACTGTACGTCCAGACTCAAAACACATCTGTCCAGCTGTGCCTTTACTGAATGAGCACTGTGTCACTGTACGTCCAGACTCAAAACACATCTGTCCAGCTGTGCCTTTACTGAATGAGCACTGTGCCACTGTACGTCCAGACTCAAAACACATCTGTCCAGCTGTGCCTTTACTGAATGAGCACTGTGCCACTGTACGTTCAGACTCAAAACACATCTGTCCAGCTGTGCCTTTACTGAATGAGCACTGTGCCACTGTACGTCCAGACTCAAAACACATCTGTCCAGCTGTGCTTTACTGAATGAGCACTGTGCCACTGTACGTCCAGACTCAAAACACATCTGTCCAGCTGTGCATTTACTGAATGAGCACTGTACCACTGTACGCCCAGGACTCAAAACACATCTGTCCAGCTGTGCATTTACTGAATGAGCACTGTGCCACTGTCGTCCAGACTCAAAACACATCTGTCCAGCTGTGCATTTACTGAATGAGCACTGTGCCACTGTACGTCCAGACTCAAAACACATCTGTCCAGCTGTGCCTTTACTGAATGAGCACTGTGCCACTGTACGTCCAGACTCAAAACACATCTGTCCAGCTGTGCATTTACTGAATGAGCACTGTGCCACTGTATGTCCAGACTCAGAACACATCTGTCCAGCTGTGCATTTACTGAATGAGCACTGTGTCCCACTGTACGTCCAGACTCAAAACACATCTGTCCAGCTGTGCCTTTACTGAATGAGCACTGTGCCACTGTACGTCCAGACTCAAAACACATCTGTCCAGCTGTGCCTTTACTGAATGAGCACTGTGCCACTGTACGTCCAGACTCAAAACACATCTGTCCAGCTGTGCCTTTACTGAATGAGCACTGTACCACTGTACGTCCAGACTCAAAGCACATCTGTCCAGCTGTGCATTTACTGAATGAGCACTGTGCCACTGTACGTCCAGACTCAAAACACATCTGTCCAGCTGTGCCTTTACTGAATGAGCACTGTGCCACTGTACGTCCAGACTCAAAACACATCTGTCCAGCTGTGCATTTACTGAATGAGCACTGTGCCACTGTACGTCCAGACTCAAAACACATCTGTCCAGCTGTGCCTTTACTGAATGAGCACTGTGCCACTGTACGTCCAGACTCAAAACACATCTGTCCAGCTGTGCCTTTACTGAATGAGCACTGTGCCACTGTACGTCCAGACTCAAAACACATCTGTCCAGCTGTGCCTTTACTGAATGAGCACTGTGCCACTGTACGTCAGACTCAAAACACATCTGTCCAGCTGTGCCTTTACTGAATGAGCACTGTACCACTGTACGTCCAGACTCAAAACACATCTGTCCAGCTGTGCCTTTACTGAATGAGCACTGTACCACTGTACATCCAGACTCAAAACACATCTGTCCAGCTGTGCCTTTACTGAATGAGCACTGTGCCACTGTCGTCCAGACTCAAAACACATCTGTCCAGCTGTGCCTTTACTGAATGAGCACTGTACCACTGTACATCCAGACTCAAAACACATCTGTCCAGCTGTGCATTTACTGAATGAGCACTGTGTGCCACTGTACGTCCAGACTCAAAACACATCTGTCCAGCTGTGCCTTTACTGAATGAGCACTGTGTCACTGTACATCCAGACTCAAAACACATCTGTCCAGCTGTGCCTTTACTGAATGAGCACTGTGCCACTGTACGTCCAGACTCAAAACACATCTGTCCAGCTGTGCATTTACTGAATGAGCACTGTACCACTGTACGTCCAGACTCAAAACACATCTGTCCAGCTGTGCCTTTACTGAATGAGTACTGTGCCACTGTCGTCCAGACTCAAAACACATCTGTCCAGCTGTGCATTTACTGAATGAGCACTGTGCCACTGTACGTCCAGACTCAAAACACATCTGTCCAGCTGTGCATTTACTGAATGAGCACTGTGTTACTGTACGTCCAGACTCAAAACACATCTGTCCAGCTGTGCCTTTACTGAATGAGCACTGTACCACTGTACGTCCAGACTCAAAACACATCTGTCCAGCTGTGCATTTACTGAATGAGCACTGTGCCACTGTACGTCCAGACTCAAAACACATCTGTCCAGCTGTGCATTTACTGAATGAGCACTGTACCACTGTACGTCCAGACTCAAAACACATCTGTCCAGCTGTGCCTTTACTGAATGAGCACTGTGCCACTGTACGTCCAGACTCAAAACACATCTGTCCAGCTGTGCCTTTACTGAATGAGCACTGCCACTGTACGTCCAGACTCAAAACACATCTGTCCAGCTGTGCCTTTACTGAATGAGCACTGTACCACTGTACATCCAGACTCAAAACACATCTGTCCAGCTGTGCCTTTACTGAATGAGCACTGTGCCACTGTACGTCCAGACTCAAAACACATCTGTCCAGCTGTGCCTTTACTGAATGAGCACTGTACCACTGTACATCCAGACTCAAAACACATCTGTCCAGCTGTGCATTTACTGAATGAGCACTGTGCCACTGTCGTCCAGACTCAAAACACATCTGTCCAGCTGTGCCTTTACTGAATGAGCACTGTGCCACTGTACGTTCAGACTCAAAACACATCTGTCCAGCTGTGCCTTTACTGAATGAGCACTGTGCCACTGTCGTCCAGACTCAAAACACATCTGTCCAGCTGTGCCTTTACTGAATGAGCACTGTGCCACTGTACGTCCAGACTCAAAACACATCTGTCCAGCTGTGCCTTTACTGAATGAGCACTGTGCCACTGTACATCCAGACTCAAAACACATCTGTCCAGCTGTGCCTTTACTGAATGAGCACTGTGCCACTGTCGTCCAGACTCAAAACACATCTGTCCAGCTGTGCCTTTACTGAATGAGCACTGTGTCACTGTACGTCAGACTCAAAACACATCTGTCCAGCTGTGCCTTTACTGAATGAGCACTGTGCCACTGTACATCCAGACTCAAAACACATCTGTCCAGCTGTGCATTTACTGAATGAGCACTGTACCACTGTCCAGACTCAAAACACATCTGTCCAGCTGTGCATTTACTGAATGAGCACTGTGCCACTGTACGTCCAGACTCAAAACACATCTCAAACACATCTGTCCAGCTTTGCATTTACTGAATGAGCACTGTGTCACTGTACATCCAGACTCAAAACACATCTGTCCAGCTGTGCCTTTACTGAATGAGCACTGTGTCACTGTACATCCAGACTCAAAACACATCTCTCCAGCTGTGCCTTTACTGAATGAGCACTGTACCACTGTACGTCCAGACTCAAAACACATCTGTCCAGCTGTGCATTTACTGAATGAGCACTGTACCACTGTACGTCCAGACTCAAAACACATCTGTCCAGCTGTGCATTTACTGAATGAGCACTGTGTCACTGTACGTCCAGACTCAAAACACATCTGTCCAGCTGTGCCTTTACTGAATGAGCACTGTGCCACTGTACGTCCAGACTCAAAACACATCTGTCCAGCTGTGCCTTTACTGAATGAGCACTGTGTGCCACTGTACGTCCAGACTCAAAACACATCTGTCCAGCTGTGCCTTTACTGAATGAGCACTGTGCCACTGTACGTCAGACTCAAAACACATCTGTCCAGCTGTGCCTTTACTGAATGAGCACTGTGCCACTGTACGTCCAGACTCAAAACACATCTGTCCAGCTGTGCATTTACTGAATGAGCACTGTACCACTGTACGTCCAGACTCAAAACACATCTGTCCAGCTGTGCATTTACTGAATGAGCACTGTACGCGTCCAGACTCAAAACACATCTGTCCAGCTGTGCATTTACTGAATGAGCACTGTGTCACTGTACGTCCAGACTCAAAACACATCTGTCCAGCTGTGCCTTTACTGAATGAGCACTGTACCACTGTACGTCCAGACTCAAAACACATCTGTCCAGCTGTGCATTTACTGAATGAGCACTGTACCACTGTACGTCCAGACTCAAAACACATCTGTCCAGCTGTGCATTTACTGAATGAGCACTGTGTCACTGTACGTCCAGACTCAAAACACATCTGTCCAGCTGTCCTTTACTGAATGAGCACTGTGCCACTGTACGTCAGACTCAAAACACATCTGTCCAGCTGTGCCTTTACTGAATGAGCACTGTGCCACTGTACGTCCAGACTCAAAACACATCTGTCCAGCTGTGCATTTACTGAATGAGCACTGTGTCACTGTACGTCCAGACTCAAAACACATCTGTCCAGCTGTGCCTTTACTGAATGAGCACTGTGCCACTGTACGTCCAGACTCAAAACACATCTGTCCAGCTGTGCCTTTACTGAATGAGCACTGTGTGCCACTGTACGTCCAGACTCAAAACACATCTGTCCAGCTGTGCCTTTACTGAATGAGCACTGTACCACTGTACGTCCAGACTCAAAACACATCTGTCCAGCTGTGCCTTTACTGAATGAGCCCTGTGCCACTGTACGTCCAGACTCAAAACACATCTGTCCAGCTGTGCCTTTACTGAATGAGCTCTGTGCCACTGTACGTCCAGACTCAAAACACATCTGTCCAGCTGTGCCTTTACTGAATGAGCTCTGTGCCACTGTACGTCCCACTGATTGCACCTAATCTAATCAATGCATCATCTTTTTTTTTAATCTATTTTTATTTTATCTATATAAACTGTAACAATTTTATTCTTTTTAATTATCTTTACAACTGTATATTGCTATTTCTTCTTTTTTTAAAAAATTCTCTTTACATCTGTTTTAATTATCCTGTTTTTATTTTTGCAGAAAGTTGGTGACTTCTGAGCACTGTGACCCTCATTATGCGCTGACCCCACTCTGGGATTTCACTGCTGGATGAGTTGCTGTTGTTCCCAATCTCTTCCTCTTTGTTATAATCCCAATAACAGTTGAGCGTGGAATATTTAGTCAGGAATGGCCTTATTGCACAGGTGGCAACCTATCCCGGTCCCACGCTTGAGTTCACTGAGCTCCTGAGAGCGACCCATTCTCTCACAAATGTGTGTAGAAGCGTCTGCATGCCTAGTGCTTGATTTACACACCTGTGGCCATGAAGGAATTTAACAACTGAACTCAGGGATTGAGAGGGGTGTCCCAATACTTTTGGCAATATAGAGTATAATATCTAATATAGTGGCAGCTGCAAATAAAAATGTAAGGTATATTAACCAGTGAAGGAGATATTCAGACAAAAAACGCTAAACACGAGAAAAAAATCCACAACCATCCTCCCTCCCTCTTTCGTCAGTTTCTCCAAATGAAGCCGGAAAATACCCCTCATTGGAACAGTGGAGCTGCTGGGCGACATAAGGAGTGAGAGGAAAACCTGCCTACCAAAATAGCCTCTGATAGAAAAAACAGTGAACTCCCAACCAGCCTCTGTGCTCTGTGCAAAAGAACTGCTCTATAAACCCGAGCAATGGTGTACGTGGCACAAAAGATTATTTTTAACATGATTAAAACATGATTTAAACAACATAAATTTTATGACAGATAATCTCAACATTTACATGCACTAATGTATATAATCAGACCAGATAACGTGTTCGTAAACAGTCTGTAAATGTCTTTTTAATGCTTGAAAATATACTCCCAAAGGCCTCCAGTAAACAGAGGGAATAATGATTTAAGTTCTTCAGCCATGGTAACATCATCTAAAGCAGGGGTCTCAAACTCAATTTACCCGGGGGCCGGTGGAGGTATACTCTGGCCAGGCTGGGCCGCATCAAGTATTCCACACACACACACACACACACACACACACACACACACACACACACACACACACACACACACACACACACACACACACACACACACACACACACACACACACACACACACACACACACACACACACACACACACACACACACACACACACACACACACACACACACACACACACACACACACACACACACACACACATGTTGGGTTTTCATGTTTTATGGGGACATTCCATAGGCGTAATGCATTTTATACTGTACAAACCGTATTTTCTATCCCCCTACACTGCCCCTGCCCCTAAACCTACCCATCACAGGAGACATGCTGCATTTTTACTTTTTCAAAAAACATCACTTAGTGTGATTTATAAGATGTTTTCCTCATGGGGACCAAAAAATGTCCCCACAAGGACAAAAATTTGGATATTGCCATCTTTGTGGGGACATTTTGTCCCCATACCGTAGGGATTACCAGTCCACACACACACACACACACGCACACACACACACACACACACACACACACACACACACACATGTTTGTTTTTGTGAAATGTGGGGACATTCCATAGGCGTAATGCATTTTATATACAAACCGTATTTTCTATCCCCTACACTGCCCCTGCCCCTAAAACTACCCATCACACACACACACACACACACACACACACACACACACACACACACACACACACACACACACACACACACACACACACACACACACACACACACACACTACCCATCACAGGAGACTGCAATTTACTTTCTGTGAAAAACCTCATCCTGTGTGATTTATAAGCATTTTGAAAAGTGAGGACATGGGGAACGTCCTCATATTTCACCCTCTTTTTGTAATACCTGTGTCATACCCATGTCATTATACACATTTGTGTCCTGATATTTCACAATATCAGGTTCTTGAAGCAGATAAACTCGTTGCTTTTAGTAAAGACGCTGCTGCCGAACACTGAGAGATGCACAGACTGAGGTAATTCACACATGTTAATCTCTCTCTCTAATAACTGCATTAATAACTGAATTAGTCTGCTATCAATGGGCCAAAGTCTCCATTACTAGATAAAAAATGACATTGTGGAATTAGCAAGTGAGGAGTGGGATTAGATGCGTAAGAAATTAGTCCTACACACAAGAGTGTTTTAAGGACAAAACCTGACCAATGTCTTAAAATAAAACATCTGAAAAGTGTTTTGAGGTGTGGAAACTGTAGTATAAGCGGAATAATTGACACCTCGGGTGTGCATTATTTTTCAACAATTCAACGGCCCGGACGTTGTTCAGAGGTATTGGTAATTTTATGATGCAATCTGTTCATGTGGAGAACAATCTAAATGAAGCAAAACAATGTCTGTACGGGAATCAAATGTAAACCGTTTGAGTGTTTAAATGTGTTTGGATGCATGAATAAATGTCCCTGTAAAAAGAGAGTGTGTGTTCAATGCTGAATCATGGGATAGTGGCTTCAGGAAGTGTGTCCTGAATGATTCCTGATGACAGCAGGACAGCAGGAAAACCACATTCATCCAGAGCTGCTGATGTCACTGTGAGGATGATTGTGTTTGAGAGCATTATTATTATTATTATTATTATTATACAACATTATGTACCCATGAGCTGCATTAAACACTGTTAATGAGCTTCTGTGCCACTTCTGCAGAGCAAAGATGGATCTTCTGATGCAGAGTTCATTTGATTGGTAACAGTCTGATTGGCTCTTATTGTTCTAACAATTAACATTTCAATTCAATTGACAAAAGATGCATACATTTTACAAAATATATTTTTAAATGCTATCATAATGGTAAAAATGCCACTGGAAATTAATTTAAAGGGCAAAATATCACCGTTATGGGAAGTTATTGATCAGAAAGTGCGCCTAAAGACAAATGTTAGTGTAGAGCCCTCAGAAAGGGTAGGCCACTGTGACAAACAAGCATACAGAAACATTACTAGCAAGTTTCAAGGAAAATGCCCCGAAAAAGGGTTCAGGAGCAATATTGTTTTGCTTTAACCCTGACTCCTTAGCTTCCTGTTTAAGTGTTTCTAGAGAAACATTTGGGCTCTGAAGAATTTTGCTCACATAATACAAGACATTGTACCAGATTCCCACACACGGGACAAAACGCCAGGGCATTAGCTCATTCTGTTTGCTGTTTGCTATGGACATTGTCTTTCTTCCGAAGGGCAGACAGGGCTTCCACAATCTCTGGCAGCTGGTAACTACCACCTTCACGCTAGCCTCCCATCTTTGTTGTTGACAAAAATTCACTGTTAGATGCATCACATGTTGCTTTAGTACTGCACATATGAGTTAAAGAGATTATACAATCTCTGCAGAACACCAAAGAAAGAGACGGATGTCACAGATGACCTGGGACACACCATGCCTTGTTCAGCCCTGATCTCCCTCTTTACTGCCTATCACATTACTTCCATTGTCATAGGATTGGCCAATCTTTAACTTGTGCTTCTCAAGTTTTTCCAAAAGGGTTTTATACAGACCTTTTCCAGATGCGTCCTGTACATCAATGAATCCTCAGAAATGTTCAGTGACACTGTGACACGCTAATGAGAGTTTTTGTCCTAACGCGCTGATTCTATTTTAGAAACAGTTTCTATTTATGTGATGTTGCGCCTGGAACAAAGACACAAAATATGGCAATGATAATCTCAGGTTGTGTTATGTGCTTTATTTAATGTTAAAAGTGTAAATGTAGCACAACAAATAAGGCAATATTCAACTACAAATATTATAACATCAAAATCAAATCATCTTTATTTATATGGCGCTTTTAACAAGTCCAATTGTTTCAGAGCAGCTTCACAGTGTTAACAGGAGAATAATCAGCAGAGTTTGATTGGGCTGTACAGCCGCTCCGGAGACAGCAGTGATGTCATCAGCTCATCTCATTGATCATATAGTGTCAATGCGGGCAGAACAGTAGCTAATATAGTTTAAATGTAGGTGTCCCCAACTGAGCAGGCCAAAAGCCAAAGGCAACAGTGGCAAGGAACCAAAACTCCTTCAGGATCAGAATGGAGAAAAAAACCTTGCGAGAAACCAGGCTCAGTCGCTCAGTTCTCCTCTGGCTGACGAACAAACAGTGAATGATTTAAGTTCTGGCAACATTACAGGTCAGAGGTCACGCATTTACTGATGTGAATAATAGAAATTGATAATGTCCTGTGTATGCCATAGAAAGAGATGTGTTTTTAGTCTAGATTTAAACTGACAGAGTGTGTCTGCTTCCCGAACAATGCTAGGAAGACTGTTCCAGAGTTTAGGTGCTTAATAGGAAAAGGATCGACTGCCTGTCCCGGTTCATTAATTAATTTACTCTGTGTGTTTGTATGGTTGTGTTGGAGGCAGAGTCACTGATTATCACCGCTCATTACATGAGCTCACTCAAGTACTGGGAGATAAACCATTTAGTGCTTTGTAAGTAATAAGCAAGATTTTAAAATGTATCACGATGTTTAATAGGAGCCAGTCCAGTGTTGACAGAACCGGGCTAATGTGTTCATACTTCCTGGTTCTAGTAAGAACTCGAGCTGCTGTGTTTTGGACCAGCTGGAGTTTGTTTATTAGGCGAGCAGGGCAACCACCCAGTAGAGGATTACAATAATCTAGCTTTGAGCTCATGAACGCATGTATTAACTGTTCAGCATTTTGCATTGAGAGCATGTGCCGTAATTTAGAGATATTCTTAAGATGGTAGAATGCAGTTTTACAGATGCTAGAAACATGGCTTTCAAATGAAAGATTGGTATCAAAGAGCACACCCAGGTTCCTCATGAGGACGAGGGCTTGACAGAGCAGCCATCGAGGGTTAGACAGTATTCTAGGGCACTACTTGTGGAGCTTTTTGTCCAATGATTAAAAATTCATTTTTTCTGAATTAAGTTGCAGGAAATTACTGATCATCTGATTTTTTACACCATCTATACATTCCGTTAATCTTGTGAATTGGTTAGTTTCTTCAGGGTGTAAAGAAATATAGAGCTGAGTATCATCAGCATAACAATGAAATCTAACGCCATGCTTCCTAATAATATCTCCCAGTGGTAGCCATGCTTCCTAATAATATCTCCCAGTGGTAGCCATGCTTCCTAATGACATCTCCCAGTGGTAGCCATGCTTCCTAATAATATCTCCCAGTGGTAGCCATGCTTCCTAATAATATCTCCCAGTGGTAGCCATGCTTCCTAATAATATCTCCCAGTGGTAGCCATGCTTCCTAATAATATCTCCCAGTGGTAGCCATGCTTCCTAATGATATCTCCCAGTGGTAGCATGTACAGGGTGAAGAGCAACGGTCCTAACACTGAGCCCTGTGGTACTCCATACTGAACTTGTGATCGGTGTGACGTCTCTTCATTTACTGCTACAAACTGATAACGGTCAGATAGGTATGATTTAAACCATGCCAATGCAGGTCCACTAATGCCTACATAATTTTTGAGTCTATATAGAGAGATACAACCACGATCGGATGATAAGAGTAAATCATTTGTAACTCTGATAAGAGCAGTCTCAGTACTATGATACGGTGTAAATCCTGACTGAAAACAGAAAGGGTAGATTTGAGATTGTCCTGTAATTGACTAATTCTGTAGGATCAAGTTGCGGTTTTGCGTGTGTGTGTGTGTGTGTGTGTGTGTGTGTGTCTTCCTCTCCTATAGCAGTGAATGAGTGTGTGTGTGTGTGTGTGTCTTCCTCTCCTATAGCAGTGAATGAGTGTGTGTGTGTGTGTGTGTGTGTGTGTGTGTGTGTGTGTGTGTGTGTGTGTGTGTGTGTGTCTGTGTGTGTTCCTCTCCTATAGCAGTGAATGAGTGTAATGTTTCCTCAGTGACACTACGATGCTCTGTCTGATGTGATACTGTAGTAGACGGCTGCATGGTTATAATTTTCTTCCTAATATTGTCAATCTTACACGTAAAGAAGTTCATAAAGTCATTACTGCCATTTGAAAGCCATGTTTCTAGC
Organism: Gobiocypris rarus; assembly: GCA_023029165.1. NCBI lineage: Eukaryota > Metazoa > Chordata > Actinopteri > Cypriniformes > Gobionidae > Gobiocypris > Gobiocypris rarus. The sequence goes on from CM040932.1 coordinate 48,439,775, forward strand.
ATCTGTAAAACTGCATTCTACCATCTTAAAAATATATCTAAATTACGGCACATGCTCTCAATGCAAAATGCTGAACAGTTAGTACATGCGTTCATGAGCTCAAGGCTAGATTATTGTAATGCTCTACTGGGTGGTTGCCCTGCTCGCTTAATAAACAAACTCCAGCTGGTCCAAAACACAGCAGCTCGAGTTCTTACTAGAACCAGGAAGTATGAACACATTAGCCCGGTTCTGTCAACACTGCACTGGCTCCCTATTAAACATCGCATACATTTTAAAATCTTGCTTATTACTTACAAAGCACTAAATGGTTTATCTCCCAGTACTTGAGTGAGCTCTTAACACATTATACTCCATCACGTCTACTGCGCTCTCTAAACTCTGACCTGCTGATAATACCTAGAATATCAAAATCAACTGCAGGCGCTCGATCCTTTTCCTATTTAGCACCTAAACTCTGGAACAGTCTTCCTAGCATTGTTCGGGAAGCAGACACACTCTGTCAGTTTAAATCTAGACTTAAAACACATCTCTTTTCTATGGCATACACATAAAACACTTTTTCAATTAAATGATTATTAGGCTGCATTGTCTAGGTCAGCCGGAACCGAACACTTCCCATAACACCTGATGTACTCGTTACATCATCAGAAGAATGGCATCTACGCTAATGTTAGTCTCTCTGTTTTATCCGAGGTTTACTGCAGTCCGCCGGATCCGGGCCGTATCCAGATCAGACGGTGGACCTGCACCCAGATGTGACCAACACATGACCCTGAAGTGTCTGCAGAGACCGTGTCATTTAGACTCCCCCTTAAGCTGCCTCATCCACACGGCATCCTCAATAAACCTGTCTCCGGCGGGATGACTCCGATTGTTTGAATAGTCCTAGTTAACAATTCTTTAAATCGATATATCATCCTCAAAACAACTCTCCAGCGTGTTGCTGCCGATCTTTCGAGTATTACACTTTAGTAATTGTTTAATCAATATGGCATCCTCAATAAACCCGTCTCCGGCGTGTTGCCTCAGATCTTTCGAATATTCAGATCGATTAAGACCTTTGACCTGTAAAATAATAACTTTAATAATAATACTACGCTGTTTGTTAATTGGCCAGAGGAGAACTGCCCCCCCGACTGAGCCTGGTTTCTCCCAAGGTTTATTTTTCTCCATTAGGTCTCCTGATGGGGTTTGGGTTTCCTTGCCACTGTCGCCTCTGGCTTGACTTGCTCAGTTGGGGAAAAAACTGTTTTTCAAATATATTTCAAAATAAATCTAATTATTAATCTAAATTAACCATATAGACCAAATTACTTATCTAATTACTGATCTAAAGCCCACATTGTTACTGTATGATAATCGAAATATATTCTGTTGCATTATTTTTCTGTTTAACACTGTGAAGCTACTTTGAAACAATCTGCATTGTTAAAAGCGCTATATAAATAAAGTTGACTTGACTTGACTATAACCCCTATAGACCCTGTCCATTAGTAATGCAGACCAATGATCTTTCTTCCATCATTTATTCAATTATGCTCCCATTGTTGGCTGTGTGTTTGCTAGCCCATAAGCCGTTGTGTGCATTAAAATCTCCACACCAGATTTCTTTTCTGTATACATTCCCTGCTATTTCATTTAATGTGTTAATAGAAACATTTTTGCATGGATAATAGAAATAAAAAATCAACTTAATATTTCCCTCTTTCCTTGGACGATAGATCTCAACTATTACACACACTCCATGTCTTTTTGGCAGGGAATGTCCCTATAGGCCAACCCATCCTTAAGAGAAGGGATACACCCTCCACCATTTTGATCATACCTTGACTAAACCCTGATATCACAAAACGAATTGTGCTCATAACCAAGTCTCCTGTACAACATCTAATTCATGAATGTGTTTTTTAAATTATTGACCGTTAGCTAACAGGCTTCTGGCGTTCCTCTGTAATATGTGTAGTCCCATAATTATTGTCTTAACCCTCAGCTTGTGTATTTTCTCCATTTTCAGTTACTCTCATCAGTGCATGTAACTGATCTGCTTTGACATCTCTCATGTCAAGGACTTTTCCTGCTGCCTCAACTATAGCCTTAATTCTGTCTATTGATGTCTATTTTAGCACCCACCCTTTTGTCTCTCTATTTACTTCCACTGGGTTCCATCTTTGATAAACATGGTGTTTCCTTCCACTGAAGACATGCAACTCGACCTGCCTGTAACCAGAAAGAGCAGCAGTGCTCTAAACACTCTTTCAGCGTGCTTGGACGATATCAAAACATGGCACTCCAAAAATGCTCTGTTCCTGAACTCAGACAAAACGGAAATTATAGTTTTTAGCCCCTCTGACTCCAGGACACAAAATCATGTGGATCTTGAGCAATTAAATCCTTTTTTATCTCCACAAGTGAGAAACCTGGGTGTGGTAATTGACAGAGATGGGATGAAGTCACACTTGTGCAAGTCTCAAGTATTTTTTTCTTGGACAAGTCAAGTCACAGGCTATGTCAAGTCAAGTCCAAGTCAATAAAGGTCCTTCTTAAAAAATGTGCACATTGTGATAAAAGTTCATTATTTTCCATAATGTAATGATAAAATTTAAGTTTCATATATTTTAGATTCATTGCACACCAACTGAAATATTTCAGGTCTTTTATTGTTTTAATACTGATGATTTTGGCATACAGCTCATGAAAACCCAAAATTTCTATCTAAAAAAAAATAGCATATTTCATCCAACATAAAAGAAGTGTTTTAATACAAAAAAAGTCAACCTTCAAATAATTATGTTCAGTTATGCACTCAATACTTGGTGGGGAATCCTTTTGCAGAAATGACTGCTTCAATGTGGTGTGGCATGGAGGCGATCAGCCTGTGGCACTGCTGTGGTGTTATGGAGGCCCAGGATGCTTCGATAGCGGCCTTAAGCTCATCCAGAGTGTTGGGTCTTGCGTCTCTCAACTTTCTCTTCACAATATCACACAGATTCTCTATGGGGTTCAGGTCAGGAGAGTTGGCAGGCCAATTGAGCACAGTAATACCATGGTCAGTAAAGCATTGACCAGTGGTTTTGGCACTGTGAGCAGGTGCCAGGTCGTGCTGAAAAACAAAATCTTCATCTCCATAAAGCTTTTCAGCAGATGGAAGCATGAAGTGCTCCAAAATCTCCTGATAGCTAGCTGCATTGACCCTGCCCTTGATAAAACACAGTGGACCAACACCAGCAGCTGACATGGCACCCCAGACCATCACTGACTGTGGGTACTTGACACTGGACTTCAGGCATTTTGGCATTTCCTTCTCCCCAGTCTTCCTCCAGACTCTGGCAGCTTGATTTCCGAATGACATGCAAAATTTGAGCGACAGTCCAGTGCTGCTTCTCTGTAGCCCAGGTCAGGCGCTTCTGCAGCTGTTTCTGGTTCAAAGTGGCTTGACCTGGGGAATGCGGCACCTGTAGCCCATTTCCTGCACACGCCTGTGCACGGTGGCTCTGGATGTTTCTACTCCAGACTCAGTCCACTGCTTCCGCAGGTCCCCCAAGGTCTGGAATCGGTCCTTCTCCACAATCTTCCTCAGGGTCCGGTCACCTCTTCTCGTTGTGCAGCGTTTTTTGCCACACTTTTTCCTTCCCACAGACTTCCTACTGAGGTGCCTTGATACAGCACTCTGGGAACAGCCTATTGGTTCAGAAATGTCTTTCTGTGTCTTACCCTCTCGCTTGAGGGTGTTGTGGTGAGATCTGGTATTTACCTCAACTCCTGATTAACCCTTAGAATACAATAATAACTGCAACTAAGTAGCCTTCTTCTGTCAGGTCAGTATAAGGCCTAAACATTCAATAGCTTGTTTCACCTATACCAGTCATCTAGGTATATGACCTTGTACCCCTTAATGAACAACAACATCAATAATCAAACAATTAATCATTTGAATGAATTCATGCTCACCTTCCGGCTGATCATTTCAGAGATGGTTGCCTTTGTCCATGTAAGATGTACTAAAAATGCTCTTTCTATTCTTATCGAACTGTCTTTATAAGCTGAAGTAAAAACTGAAAAGTATTTTGTCTTTATAAAATAAAAATGTATTTATACAAAAGATAAAAATACTGGTTACACAATGATTAATAGTTATTAGCAAAATATCAAAAAGTTACAGGTTATAATACTTCAGCTTATCCAATCTCAACAGGGCAGTCCTGTATGAGTGGACGAATAATGGCTAATTACCTTGCATGCAGTTCGAAGCAATAGATGTAAAAAATAACTTTGTTCTCATTTGAGCATTTTTAAGTTAATAATACAGCAGAGCAATTTAGGCAAAAACTCGTAGAGAGCTTAATTCTCAACGAGGATACATCTATCAAGCAAATCAAAAGATGCACACCTATGAAATAAAAGACACGAGTATTTATACAGAGTCCTCTACATTGATCTCAATGCAATTTTTTCTGGTTTTTTCAGAGGAACTAAAAGTTGCTGACCAACTGCCAGCTGAGTTGTGTCACTCCAACGTCAGATGATATCGATCTCTTCATCCTACGACAAGAGATACCGGTTTCTTCGCTGTCACAATATGCAATTTTTTTTAATGGACCTGTAGAATAATAATAATAATAATAATAATAATAATAATAATAATAATAATAATGAATTTTATTTGTAATGCACTTTACATTTCTGCAATCTCAAAGTGCTACAGAGCATCTAGAAGTACAATAAAAAAACACAGTTAAAACTATTTAAGAAACTATTCAAGAACAACTGAAGACATTCAGTGGAAAGCTTTAGTAAAAAGAAATGTTTTTAGGTTTCGTTTAAAAACATCTGTAGTCTGTGGGGCCCTCAGGTAGTCCGGGAGGGTATTCCACAGCCTCGGAGCAGCCGATGAAAAGGCCCTAACGCCCATGCTGTAAAGTTTTGTTCTGGGAACTTGGATGGTGTTTGTGTTAGCAGAACGAAGTGTGCGTAGGGATGTTGGGTGGGTGAGAAGTTCCTGTAGGTAAAGGGGGGCATGTCCGTAAATACACTGGTGGGTGAGGAGGGAGACTTTATATTCCACTCTGAGCGGGACAGGGAGCCAGTGAAGAGATTTAAGGATGGGGTGATGTGTTCATGCTTGCGCACCCTCATCAGGATCCTGGCCGCGCTGTTTTGGATGTACTGCATACGCTGTATGTATATATTGATAATTTATTGTTTATTTCAAACAAAAAAACCCCATCAAATTTCAATAACTAATTGGTACCAAATGGATAAGAATGTTGCATGCCTTGCAACGTGCTGTTCGTCTTTTGCCATCTTGCACATAATTGTTGAAGCCGAAAGCGATGACCCTCTGTACCCTCCGGAGGACATGGTGATGTGATATCTGATCTAAGTGGGCGTGGTGTGCGTAAGGAAAGAGAGGGCATGACTGATGATAGTGTCGTGATCCAGTCATGACAATGCTATTCTCAGCCTGCGCTCCAGATGGGTCAACTTTATTTTTTAGAATAATTTATAAATTTTATATTCAAACTGAAAAAAATAGGTGATTTACACTCAAGTCATTCAAGTCATCGTGTCTCAAGTCAAGTCCTGAGTCTTTAACTTCCAAGTCCGAGTCAAGTCCCAAGTATTTTATTTTTTGTCATAAAGTCATAAAAATAGTGACTCGATTTGACTCGAGTCCAAGTCACAAAGTCTCAAGTCCCCATGTCTGGTAATTGACAATTAGCTCTGTTGTAGGCTCAAGTTTTTTTTTTATTCGTTCACTTTCCAAAATTAAATCTTTTCTTTCTGAAGACTTGCTAAAGGTTGCCATCCATGCCATACATCTCGGATGGACTACTGCAACTCACTCTATCACGGGATTGCTTTGACTCATCACAGAACTCTCATCTCCACTGTGATTGGTGTTTAAAGCTTTGGCTCATCACATGACTCTCATCTCCACTGTGATTGGTGTTTAAAGCTTTGGCTCATCACATGACTCTCATCTCCACTGTGATTGGTGTTTAAAGCTTTGGCTCATCACATGACTCTCATCTCCACTGTGATTGGTGGTTAAAGCTTTGGCTCATCACATGACTCTCATCTCCAGTGTGATTGGTGTTTAAAGCTTTGGCTCATCACATGACTCTCATCTCCACTGTGATTGGTGTTTAAAGCTTTGGCTCATCACATGACTCTCATCTCCACTGTGATTGGTGGTTAAAGCTTTGGCTCATCACATGACTCTCATCTCCACTGTGATTGGTGTTTAAAGCTTTGGCTCATCAAATTACTCTCATCTCCACTGTGATTGGTGGTTAAAGCTTTGGCTCATCACATGACTCTCATCTCCACTGTGATTGGTGGTTAAAGCTTTGGCTCATCACATGACTCTCATCTCCACTGTGATTGGTGGTTAAAGCTTTGGCTCATCACATGACTCTCATCTCCAATGTGATTGGTGGTTAAAGCTTTGGCTCATCACATGACTCTCATCTCCACTGTGATTGGTGGTTAAAGCTTTGGCTCATCACATGACTCTCATCTCCAGTGTGATTGGTATTTAAAGCTTTGACTCATCACATGACTCTCATCTCCACTGTGATTGGTGTTTAAAGCTTTGGCTCATCACATGACTCTCATCTCCACTGTGATTGGTGGTTAAAGCTTTGGCTCATCACATGACTCTCATCTCCACTGTGATTGGTGTTTAAAGCTTTGACTCATCACATGACTCTCATCTCCACTGTGATTGGTGGTTAAAGCTTTGGCTCATCACATGACTCTCATCTCCACTGTGATTGGTGTTTAAAGCTTTGACTCATCACATGACTCTCATCTCCACTGTGATTGGTGGTTAAAGCTTTGACTCATCACATGACTCTCATCTCCACTGTTATTGGTGTTTAAAGCTTTGACTCATCACATGACTCTCATCTCCACTGTGATTGGTGGTTAAAGCTTTGGCTCATCACATGACTCTCATCTCCACTGTGATTGGTGTTTAAAGCTTTGACTCATCACATGACTCTCATCTCCACTGTGATTGGTGTTTAAAGCGTTGGCTCATCACATGACTCTCATCTCCACTGTGATTGGTGGTTAAAGCTTTGGCTCATCACATGACTCTCATCTCCACTGTGATTGGTGGTTAAAGCTTTGACTCATCAAATGACTCATCTCCACTGTGATTGGTGGTTAAAGCTTTGGCTCATCACATGACTCTCATCTCCACTGTGATTGGTGGTTAAAGCTTTGGCTCATCACATGACTCTCATCTCCACTGTGATTGGTGTTTAAAGCTTTGACTCATCACATGACTCTCATCTCCACTGTGATTGGTGTTTAAAGCTTTGGCTCATCACATGACTCTCATCTCCACTGTGATTGGTGTTTAAAGCTTTGGCTCATCACATGACTCTCATCTCCACTGTTATTGGTGTTTAAAGCTTTGACTCATCAAATGACTCATCTCCACTGTGATTGGTGTTTAAAGCTTTGGCTCATCACATGACTCTCATCTCCACTGTTATTGGTGTTTAAAGCTTTGACTCATCACATGACTCTCATCTCCACTGTGATTGGTGGTTAAAGCTTTGACTCATCACATGACTCTCATCTCCACTGTGATTGGTGGTTAAAGCTTTGACTCATCACATGACTCTCATCTCCACTGTTATTGGTGTTTAAAGCTTTGACTCATCAAATGACTCTCATCTCCACTGTGATTGGTGTTTAAAGCTTTGGCTCATCACATGACTCTCATCTCCACTGTTATTGGTGTTTAAAGCTTTGACTCATCACATGACTCTCATCTCCACTGTGATTGGTGGTTAAAGCTTTGACTCATCAAATGACTCATCTCCACTGTGATTGGTGTTTAAAGCTTTGGCTCATCACATGACTCTCATCTCCACTGTTATTGGTGTTTAAAGCTTTGACTCATCACATGACTCTCATCTCCACTGTGATTGGTGTTTAAAGCTTTGACTCATCACATGACTCTCATCTCCACTGTGATTGGTGTTTAAAGCTTTGGCTCATCACATGACTCTCATCTCCACTGTTATTGGTGTTTAAAGCTTTGGCTCATCACATGACTCTCATCTCCACTGTTATTGGTGTTTAAAGCTTTGACTCATCACATGACTCTCATCTCCACTGTTATTGGTGTTTAAAGCTTTGACTCATCACATGACTCTCATCTCCACTGTGATTGGTGTTTAAAGCTTTGACTCATCACATGACTCTCATCTCCACTGTGATTGGTGTTTAAAGCTTTGACTCATCACATGACTCTCATCTCCACTGTGATTGGTGGTTAAAGCTTTGACTCATCACATGACTCTCATCTCCACTGTGATTGGTGTTTAAAGCTTTGGCTCATCACATGACTCTCATCTCCACTGTGATTGGTGGTTAAAGCTTTGACTCATCACATGACTCTCATCTCCACTGTTATTGGTGTTTAAAGCTTTGACTCATTACATGACTCTCATCTCCACTGTGATTGGTGTTTAAAGCTTTGACTCATCACATGACTCTCATCTCCACTGTTATTGGTGTTTAAAGCTTTGGCTCATCACATGACTCTCATCTCCACTGTGATTGGTGGTTAAAGCTTTGGCTCATCACATGACTCTCATCTCCACTGTGATTGGTGGTTAAAGCTTTGACTCATCACATGACTCTCATCTCCACTGTTATTGGTGTTTAAAGCTTTGACTCATCACATGACTCTCATCTCCACTGTTATTGGTGTTTAAAGCTTTGGCTCATCACATGACTCTCATCTCCACTGTGATTGGTGGTTAAAGCTTTGGCTCATCACATGACTCTCATCTCCACTGTGATTGGTGTTTAAAGCTTTGACTCATCACATGACTCTCATCTCCACTGTGATTGGTGTTTAAAGCTTTGGCTCATCACATGACTCTCATCTCCACTGTGATTGGTGTTTAAAGCTTTGGCTCATCACATGACTCTCATCTCCACTGTGATTGGTGTTTAAAGCTTTGACTCATCACATGACTCTCATCTCCACTGTGATTGGTGGTTAAAGCTTTGACTCATCAAATGACTCTCATCTCCACTGTGATTGGTGTTTAAAGCTTTGGCTCATCACATGACTCTCATCTCCACTGTGATTGGTGGTTAAAGCTTTGGCTCATCAAATTACTCTCATCTCCACTGTGATTGGTGTTTAAAGCTTTGACTCATCACATGACTCTCATCTCCACTGTTATTGGTGTTTAAAGCTTTGGCTCATCACATGACTCTCATCTCCACTGTGATTGGTGTTTAAAGCTTTGGCTCATCACATGACTCTCATCTCCACTGTGATTGGTGGTTAAAGCTTTGGCTCATCAAATGACTCTCATCTCCACTGTGATTGGTATTTAAAGCTTTGACTCATCACATGACTCTCATCTCCACTGTGATTGGTGGTTAAAGCTTTGGCTCATCACATGACTCATCTCCACTGTGATTGGTGGTTAAAGCTTTGGCTCATCAAATAACTCTCATCTCCACTGTGATTGGTGTTTAAAGCTTTGACTCATCACATGACTCATCTCCACTGTGATTGGTGTTTAAAGCTTTGACTCATCACATGACTCTCATCTCCACTGTGATTGGTGGTTAAAGCTTTGGCTCATCACATGACTCATCTCCACTGTGATTGGTGTTTAAAGCTTTGGCTCATCAAATTACTCTCATCTCCACTGTGATTGGTGTTTAAAGCTTTGACTCATCACATGACTCATCTCCACTGTGATTGGTGTTTAAAGCTTTGACTCATCACATGACTCTCATCTCCACTGTGATTGGTGGTTAAAGCTTTGACTCATCACATGACTCTCATCTCCACTGTTATTGGTGTTTAAAGCTTTGGCTCATCACATGACTCTCATCTCCACTGTGATTGGTGGTTAAAGCTTTGGCTCATCACATGACTCTCATCTCCACTGTGATTGGTGTTTAAAGCTTTGACTCATCACATGACTCTCATCTCCACTGTGATTGGTGTTTAAAGCTTTGGCTCATCACATGACTCTCATCTCCACTGTGATTGGTGTTTAAAGCTTTGGCTCATCACATGACTCTCATCTCCACTGTGATTGGTGTTTAAAGCTTTGACTCATCACATGACTCTCATCTCCACTGTGATTGGTGGTTAAAGCTTTGACTCATCAAATGACTCTCATCTCCACTGTGATTGGTGTTTAAAGCTTTGGCTCATCACATGACTCTCATCTCCACTGTGATTGGTGGTTAAAGCTTTGGCTCATCAAATTACTCTCATCTCCACTGTGATTGGTGTTTAAAGCTTTGACTCATCACATGACTCTCATCTCCACTGTTATTGGTGTTTAAAGCTTTGGCTCATCACATGACTCTCATCTCCACTGTGATTGGTGTTTAAAGCTTTGGCTCATCACATGACTCTCATCTCCACTGTGATTGGTGGTTAAAGCTTTGGCTCATCAAATGACTCATCTCCACTGTGATTGGTATTTAAAGCTTTGACTCATCACATGACTCTCATCTCCACTGTGATTGGTGTTTAAAGCTTTGGCTCATCAAATAACTCTCATCCACTGTGATTGGTGTTTAAAGCTTTGACTCATCACATGACTCTCATCTCCACTGTTATTGGTGTTTAAAGCTTTGGCTCATCACATGACTCTCATCTCCACTGTGATTGGTGGTTAAAGCTTTGGCTCATCACATGACTCTCATCTCCACTGTGATTGGTGTTTAAAGCTTTGACTCATCACATGACTCTCATCTCCACTGTGATTGGTGGTTAAAGCTTTGACTCATCACATGACTCTCATCTCCACTGTTATTGGTGTTTAAAGCTTTGAATCATCACATGACTCTCATCTCCACTGTGATTGGTGGTTAAAGCTTTGGCTTATCACATGACTCTCATCTCCACTGTGATTGGTGTTTAAAGCTTTGACTCATCACATGACTCTCATCTCCACTGTGATTGGTGTTTAAAGCTTTGGCTCATCACATGACTCTCATCTCCACTGTGATTGGTGTTTAAAGCTTTGGCTCATCACATGACTCTCATCTCCACTGTGATTGGTATTTAAAGCTTTGACTCATCACATGATTCTCATCTCCACTGTTATTGGTGTTTAAAGCTTTGACTCATCAAATTACTCTCATCTCCACTGTGATTGGTGTTTAAAGCTTTGACTCATCACATGACTCTCATCTCCACTGTTATTGGTGTTTAAAGCTTTGGCTCATCACATAACTCTCATCTCCACTGTGATTGGTGGTTAAAGCTTTGGCTCATCACATGACTCTCATCTCCACTGTTATTGGTGTTTAAAGCTTTGGCTCATCACATGACTCTCATCTCCACCGTGATTGGTGGTTAAAGCTTTGACTCATCACATGACTCTCATCTCCACTGTGATTGGTATTTAAAGCTTTGACTCATCACATGACTCTCATCTCCACTGTGATTGGTGTTTAAAGCTTTGACTCATCACATGACTCTCATCTCCACTGTGATTGGTATTTAAAGCTTTGACTCATCACATGATTCTCATCTCCACTGTTATTGGTGTTTAAAGCTTTGACTCATCAAATTACTCTCATCTCCACTGTGATTGGTGTTTAAAGCTTTGACTCATCACATGACTCTCATCTCCACTGTGATTGGTGTTTAAAGCTTTGGCTCATCAAATTACTCTCATCTCCACTGTGATTGGTGTTTAAAGCTTTGACTCATCACATGACTCTCATCTCCACTGTTATTGGTGGTTAAAGCTTTGGCTCATCACATGACTCTCATCTCCACTGTGATTGGTGTTTAAAGCTTTGACTCATCACATGACTCTCATCTCCACTGTGATTGGTGGTTAAAGCTTTGACTCATCACATGACTCTCATCTCCACTGTGATTGGTGGTTAAAGCTTTGACTCATCACATGACTCTCATCTCCACTGTGATTGGTGTTTAAAGCTTTGGCTCATCACATGACTCTCATCTCCACTGTGATTGGTGTTTAAAGCTTTGGCTCATCACATGACTCTCATCTCCACTGTGATTGGTGTTTAAAGCTTTGACTCATCACATGACTCTCATCTCCATTGTTATTGGTGTTTAAAGCTTTGGCTCATCACATGACTCTCATCTCCACTGTGATTGGTGTTTAAAGCTTTGGCTCATCACATGACTCTCATCTCCACTGTGATTGGTGTTTAAAGCTTTGGCTCATCACATGACTCTCATCTCCACTGTGATTGGTGGTTAAAGCTTTGGCTCATCACATGACTCTCATCTCCACTGTGATTGGTGTTTAAAGCTTTGGCTCATCACATGACTCTCATCTCCACTGTGATTGGTGTTTAAAGCTTTGACTCATCACATGACTCTCATCTCCACTGTGATTGGTGTTTAAAGCTTTGGCTCATCACATGACTCTCATCTCCACTGTGTGGTGTTTAAAGCTTTGACTCATCACATGACTCTCATCTCCACTGTGATTGGTGTTTAAAGCTTTGACTCATCACATGACTCTCATCTCCACTGTGATTGGTGTTTAAAGCTTTGACTCATCACATGACTCTCATCTCCACTGTGATTGGTGTTTAAAGCTTTGACTCATCACATGACTCTCATCTCCACTGTGATTGGTGGTTAAAGCTTTGACTCATCACATGACTCTCATCTCCACTGTGATTGGTGTTTAAAGCTTTGGCTCATCACATGACTCTCATCTCCACTGTGATTGGTGGTTAAAGCTTTGACTCATTACATGACTCTCATCTCCACTGTGATTGGTGTTTAAAGCTTTGACTCATCACATGACTCTCATCTCCACTGTCATTGGTGTTTAAAGCTTTGGCTCATCACATGACTCTCATCTCCACTGTGATTGGTGGTTAAAGCTTTGGCTCATCACATGACTCTCATCTCCACTGTGATTGGTGGTTAAAGCTTTGGCTCATCACATGACTCTCATCTCCACTGTGATTGGTGTTTAAAGCTTTGACTCATCACATGACTCTCATCTCCACTGTGATTGGTGGTTAAAGCTTTGACTCATCACATGACTCTCATCTCCACTGTTATTGGTGTTTAAAGCTTTGGCTCATCACATGACTCTCATCTCCACTGTGATTGGTGGTTAAAGCTTTGGCTCATCACATGACTCTCATCTCCACTGTGATTGGTGTTTAAAGCTTTGACTCATCAAATGACTCTCATCTCCACTGTGATTGGTGTTTAAAGCTTTGGCTCATCACATGACTCTCATCTCCACTGTGATTGGTGTTTAAAGCTTTGGCTCATCACATGACTCTCATCTCCACTGTGATTGGTGTTTAAAGCTTTGGCTCATCACATGACTCTCATCTCCACTGTGATTGGTGTTTAAAGCTTTGGCTCATCACATGACTCATCTCCACTGTGATTGGTATTTAAAGCTTTGACTCATCACATGATTCTCATCTCCACTGTTATTGGTGTTTAAAGCTTTGACTCTTCAAATTACTCTCATCTCCACTGTGATTGGTGTTTAAAGCTTTGACTCATCACATGACTCTCATCTCCACTGTTATTGGTGTTTAAAGCTTTGGCTCATCACATGACTCTCATCTCCACTGTGATTGGTGGTTAAAGCTTTGGCTCATCACATGACTCTCATCTCCACTGTTATTGGTGTTTAAAGCTTTGGCTCATCACATGACTCTCATCTCCACTGTTATTGGTGTTTAAAGCTTTGACTCATCAAATTACTCTCATCTCCACTGTGATTGGTGTTTAAAGCTTTGACTCATCACATGACTCTCATCTCCACTGTGATTGGTGGTTAAAGCTTTGACTCATCACATGACTCTCATCTCCACTGTGATTGGTGTGTTTAAAGCTTTGGCTCATCACATGACTCTCATCTCCACTGTGATTGGTGTTTAAAGCTTTGGCTCATCACATGACTCTCATCTCCACTGTGATTGGTGTTTAAAGCTTTGACTCATCACATGACTCTCATCTCCACTGTGATTGGTGGTTAAAGCTTTGACTCATCACATGACTCTCATCTCCACTGTGATTGGTGGTTAAAGCTTTGGCTCATCACATGACTCTCATCTCCACTGTGATTGGTGGTTAAAGCTTTGGCTCATCACATGACTCTCATCTCCACTGTGATTGGTGTTTAAAGCTTTGACTCATCACATGACTCTCATCTCCACTGTGATTGGTGGTTAAAGCTTTGACTCATCACATGACTCTCATCTCCACTGTTATTGGTGTTTAAAGCTTTGACTCATCACATGACTCTCATCTCCACTGTGATTGGTGGTTAAAGCTTTGGCTCATCACATGACTCTCATCTCCACTGTGATTGGTGTTTAATGCTTTGACTCATCACATGACTCTCATCTCCACTGTGATTGGTGTTTAAAGCTTTGGCTCATCACATGACTCTCATCTCCACTGTGATTGGTGTTTAAAGCTTTGGCTCATCACATGACTCTCATCTCCACTGTGATTGGTGTTTAAAGCTTTGACTCATCACATGACTCTCATCTCCACTGTGATTGGTGGTTAAAGCTTTGACTCATCAAATGACTCTCATCTCCACTGTGATTGGTGTTTAAAGCTTTGGCTCATCACATGACTCTCATCTCCACTGTGATTGGTGGTTAAAGCTTTGGCTCATCAAATTACTCTCATCTCCACTGTGATTGGTGGTTAAAGCTTTGGCTCATCACATGACTCTCATCTCCACTGTGATTGGTGTTTAAAGCTTTGACTCATCACATGACTCTCATCTCCATTGTTATTGGTGTTTAAAGCTTTGGCTCATCACATGACTCTCATCTCCACTGTGATTGGTGTTTAAAGCTTTGGCTCATCACATGACTCTCATCTCCACTGTGATTGGTGGTTAAAGCTTTAGCTCATCAAATGACTCATCTCCACTGTGATTGGTATTTAATGCTTTGACTCATCACATGACTCTCATCTCCACTGTGATTGGTGGTTAAAGCTTTGGCTCATCACATGACTCTCATCTCCACTGTGATTGGTGGTTAAAGCTTTGGCTCATCACATGACTCTCATCTCCACTGTGATTGGTGGTTAAAGCTTTGACTCATCACATGACTCATCTCCACTGTGATTGGTGTTTAAAGCTTTGGCTCATCAAATTACTCTCATCTCCACTGTGATTGGTGTTTAAAGCTTTGACTCATCACATGACTCTCATCTCCACTGTGATTGGTGTTTAAAGCTTTGGCTCATCACATGACTCTCATCTCCACTGTGATTGGTGGTTAAAGCTTTGGCTCATCACATGAATCTCATCTCCACTGTGATTGGTGTTTAAAGCTTTGACTCATCACATGACTCTCATCTCCACTGTGATTGGTGGTTAAAGCTTTGACTCATCACATGACTCTCATCTCCACTGTTATTGGTGTTTAAAGCTTTGACTCATCACATGACTCTCATCTCCACTGTGATTGGTGTTTAAAGCTTTGGCTCATCACATGACTCTCATCTCCACTGTGATTGGTGTTTAAAGCTTTGGCTCATCACATGACTCTCATCTCCACTGTGATTGGTGTTTAAAGCTTTGGCTCATCACATGACTCTCATCTCCACTGTGATTGGTGTTTAAAGCTTTGGCTCATCACATGACTCTCATCTCCACTGTGATTGGTGTTTAAAGCTTTGGCTCATCACATGACTCTCATCTCCACTGTGATTGGTGTTAAAGCTTTGACTCATCACATGACTCTCATCTCCACTGTGATTGGTGTTTAAAGCTTTGGCTCATCACATGACTCTCATCTCCACTGTGATTGGTGTTTAAAGCTTTGGCTCATCACATGACTCTCATCTCCACTGTGATTGGTGTTTAAAGCTTTGGCTCATCACATGACTCTCATCTCCACTGTGATTGGTGTTTAAAGCTTTGGCTCATCACATGACTCTCATCTCCACTGTGATTGGTGTTTAAAGCTTTGGCTCATCACATGACTCTCATCTCCACTGTGATTGGTGTTTAAAGCTTTGACTCATCACATGACTCTCATCTCCACTGTTGGTGTTTAAAGCTTTGGCTCATCACATGACTCTCATCTCCACTGTGATTGGTGTTTAAAGCTTTGGCTCATCACATGACTCTCATCTCCACTGTGATTGGTGTTTAAAGCTTTGACTCATCACATGACTCTCATCTCCACTGTTATTGGTGTTTAAAGCTTTGGCTCATCACATGACTCTCATCTCCACTGTGATTGGTGTTTAAAGCTTTGGCTCATCACATGACTCTCATCTCCACTGTGATTGGTGTTTAAAGCTTTGACTCATCACATGACTCTCATCTCCACTGTGATTGGTGGTTAAAGCTTTGGCTCATCACATGACTCTCATCTCCACTGTGATTGGTGTTTAAAGCTTTGACTCATCACATGACTCTCATCTCCACTGTGATTGGTGGTTAAAGCTTTGACTCATCAAATGACTCTCATCTCCACTGTGATTGGTGTTTAAAGCTTTGGCTCATCACATGACTCTCATCTCCACTGTGATTGGTGGTTAAAGCTTTGACTCATCAAATTATTCTCATCTCCACTGTTATTGGTGTTTAAAGCTTTGACTCATCACATGACTCTCATCTCCACTGTGATTGGTGGTTAAAGCTTTGGCTCATCACATGACTCTCATCTCCACTGTGATTGGTGTTTAAAGCTTTGACTCATCACATGACTCATCTCCACTGTGATTGGTGTTTAAAGCTTTGGCTCATCACATGACTCTCATCTCCACTGTGATTGGTGTTTAAAGCTTTGGCTCATCACATGACTCTCATCTCCACTGTGATTGGTGTTTAAAGCTTTGACTCATCACATGACTCTCATCTCCACTGTGATTGGTGGTTAAAGCTTTGACTCATCAAATTACTCTCATCTCCACTGTGATTGGTGTTTAAAGCTTTGGCTCATCACATGACTCTCATCTCCACTGTGATTGGTGGTTAAAGCTTTGGCTCATCAAATT
This sequence comes from Gobiocypris rarus, assembly GCA_023029165.1. NCBI lineage: Eukaryota > Metazoa > Chordata > Actinopteri > Cypriniformes > Gobionidae > Gobiocypris > Gobiocypris rarus. The sequence continues at coordinate 48,456,795 of CM040932.1, forward strand.
ACTCTCATCTCCACTGTGATTGGTGGTTAAAGCTTTGGCTCATCACATGACTCTCATCTCCACTGTGATTGGTGTTTAAAGCTTTGACTCATCACATGACTCTCATCTCCATTGTTATTGGTGTTTAAAGCTTTGGCTCATCACATGACTCTCATCTCCACTGTGATTGGTGTTTAAAGCTTTGGCTCATTACATGACTCTCATCTCCACTGTGATTGGTGGTTAAAGCTTTGGCTCATCAAATGACTCATCTCCACTGTGATTGGTATTTAAAGCTTTGACTCATCACATGACTCTCATCTCCACTGTGATTGGTGGTTAAAGCTTTGGCTCATCACATGACTCTCATCTCCACTGTGATTGGTGGTTAAAGCTTTGGCTCATCACATGACTCTCATCTCCACTGTGATTGGTGGTTAAAGCTTTGACTCATCACATGACTCATCTCCACTGTGATTGGTGTTTAAAGCTTTGGCTCATCAAATTACTCTCATCTCCACTGTGATTGGTGTTTAAAGCTTTGACTCATCACATGACTCTCATCTCCACTGTTATTGGTATTTAAAGCTTTGGCTCATCACATGACTCTCATCTCCACTGTGATTGGTGGTTAAAGCTTTGACTCATCACATGACTCTCATCTCCACTGTGATTGGTGTTTAAAGCTTTGACTCATCACATGACTCTCATCTCCACTGTTATTGGTGTTTAAAGCTTTGACTCATCACATGACTCTCATCTCCACTGTGATTGGTGTTTTAAAGCTTTGGCTCATCACATGACTCTCATCTCCACTGTGATTGGTGTTTAAAGCTTTGACTCATCACATGACTCTCATCTCCACTGTGATTGGTGTTTAAAGCTTTGGCTCATCACATGACTCTCATCTCCACTGTGATTGGTGTTTAAAGCTTTGGCTCATCACATGACTCTCATCTCCACTGTGATTGGTGTTTAAAGCTTTGGCTCATCACATGACTCTCATCTCCACTGTGATTGGTGTTTAAAGCTTTGACTCATCACATGACTCTCATCTCCACTGTGATTGGTGTTTAAAGCTTTGGCTCATCACATAACTCTCATCTCCACTGTGATTGGTGTTTAAAGCTTTGGCTCATCACATGACTCTCATCTCCACTGTGATTGGTGGTTAAAGCTTTGGCTCATCACATGACTCTCATCTCCACTGTGATTGGTGTTTAAAGCTTTGACTCATCACATGACTCTCATCTCCACTGTGATTGGTGGTTAAAGCTTTGACTCATCAAATGACTCTCATCTCCACTGTGATTGGTGTTTAAAGCTTTGGCTCATCACATGACTCTCATCTCCACTGTGATTGGTGGTTAAAGCTTTGGCTCATCAAATGACTCTCATCTCCACTGTGATTGGTGGTTAAAGCTTTGGCTCATCACATGACTCTCATCTCCACTGTGATTGGTGTTTAAAGCTTTGACTCATCACATGACTCTCATCTCCACTGTTATTGGTGTTTAAAGCTTTGGCTCATCACATGACTCTCATCTCCACTGTGATTGGTGGTTAAAGCTTTGGCTCATCACATGACTCTCATCTCCACTGTGATTGGTGGTTAAAGCTTTGACTCATCACATGACTCATCTCCACTGTGATTGGTGGTTAAAGCTTTGACTCATCACATGACTCTCATCTCCTCTGTGATTGGTGGTTAAAGCTTTGGCTCATCACATGACTCTCATCTCCACTGTGATTGGTGTTTAAAGCTTTGGCTCATCAAATTATTCTCATCTCCACTGTGATTGGTGGTTAAAGCTTTGACTCATCAAATGACTCTCATCTCCACTGTGATTGGTGTTTAAAGCTTTGGCTCATCACATGACTCTCATCTCCACTGTGATTGGTGGTTAAAGCTTTGGCTCATCAAATTACTCTCATCTCCACTGTGATTGGTGGTTAAAGCTTTGGCTCATCACATGACTCTCATCTCCACTGTGATTGGTGTTTAAAGCTTTGACTCATCACATGACTCTCATCTCCACTGTGTTATTGGTGTTTAAAGCTTTGGCTCATCACATGACTCTCATCTCCACTGTGATTGGTGTTTAAAGCTTTGGCTCATCACATGACTCTCATCTCCACTGTGATTGGTGTTTAAAGCTTTGGCTCATCAAATGACTCATCTCCACTGTGATTGGTATTTAAAGCTTTGACTCATCACATGACTCTCATCTCCACTGTGATTGGTGGTTAAAGCTTTGGCTCATCACATGACTCTCATCTCCACTGTGATTGGTGGTTAAAGCTTTGGCTCATCACATGACTCTCATCTCCACTGTGATTGGTGGTTAAAGCTTTGACTCATCACATGACTCATCTCCACTGTGATTGGTGTTTAAAGCTTTGGCTCATCAAATTACTCTCATCTCCACTGTGATTGGTGTTTAAAGCTTTGACTCATCACATGACTCTCATCTCCACTGTTATTGGTGTTTAAAGCTTTGGCTCATCACATGACTCTCATCTCCACTGTGATTGGTGGTTAAAGCTTTGGCTCATCACATGAATCTCATCTCCACTGTGATTGGTGTTTAAAGCTTTGACTCATCACATGACTCTCATCTCCACTGTGATTGGTGGTTAAAGCTTTGACTCATCACATGACTCTCATCTCCACTGTGATTGGTGTTTAAAGCTTTGACTCATCACATGACTCTCATCTCCACTGTGATTGGTGTTTAAAGCTTTGGCTCATCACATGACTCTCATCTCCACTGTGATTGGTGTTTAAAGCTTTGGCTCATCACATGACTCTCATCTCCACTGTGATTGGTGTTTAAAGCTTTGGCTCATCACATGACTCTCATCTCCACTGTGATTGGTGTTTAAAGCTTTGGCTCATCACATGACTCTCATCTCCACTGTGATTGGTGTTTAAAGCTTTGGCTCATCACATGACTCTCATCTCCACTGTGATTGGTGTTAAAGCTTTGACTCATCACATGACTCTCATCTCCACTGTGATTGGTGTTTAAAGCTTTGGCTCATCACATGACTCTCATCTCCACTGTGATTGGTGTTTAAAGCTTTGGCTCATCACATGACTCTCATCTCCACTGTGATTGGTGTTTAAAGCTTTGGCTCATCACATGACTCTCATCTCCACTGTGATTGGTGTTTAAAGCTTTGGCTCATCACATGACTCTCATCTCCACTGTGATTGGTGTTTAAAGCTTTGGCTCATCACATGACTCTCATCTCCACTGTGATTGGTGTTTAAAGCTTTGACTCATCACATGACTCTCATCTCCACTGTGATTGGTGTTTAAAGCTTTGGCTCATCACATGACTCTCATCTCCACTGTGATTGGTGTTTAAAGCTTTGGCTCATCACATGACTCTCATCTCCACTGTGATTGGTGTTTAAAGCTTTGACTCATCACATGACTCTCATCTCCACTGTGATTGGTGTTTAAAGCTTTGGCTCATCACATGACTCTCATCTCCACTGTGATTGGTGTTTAAAGCTTTGGCTCATCACATGACTCTCATCTCCACTGTGATTGGTGTTTAAAGCTTTGACTCATCACATGACTCTCATCTCCACTGTGATTGGTGGTTAAAGCTTTGGCTCATCACATGACTCTCATCTCCACTGTGATTGGTGTTTAAAGCTTTGACTCATCACATGACTCTCATCTCCACTGTGATTGGTGGTTAAAGCTTTGACTCATCAAATGACTCTCATCTCCACTGTGATTGGTGTTTAAAGCTTTGGCTCATCACATGACTCTCATCTCCACTGTGATTGGTGGTTAAAGCTTTGACTCATCAAATTATTCTCATCTCCACTGTGATTGGTGTTTAAAGCTTTGGACTCATCACATGACTCTCATCTCCATTGTGATTGGTGGTTAAAGCTTTGGCTCATCACATGACTCTCATCTCCACTGTGATTGGTGTTTAAAGCTTTGACTCATCACATGACTCTCATCTCCACTGTGATTGGTGTTTAAAGCTTTGGCTCATCACATGACTCTCATCTCCACTGTGATTGGTGTTTAAAGCTTTGGCTCATCACATGACTCTCATCTCCACTGTGATTGGTGTTTAAAGCTTTGACTCATACATGACTCTCATCTCCACTGTGATTGGTGGTTAAAGCTTTGACTCATCACATGACTCTCATCTCCACTGTGATTGGTGTTTAAAGCTTTGGCTCATCACATGACTCTCATCTCCACTGTGATTGGTGGTTAAAGCTTTGGCTCATCAAATGACTCTCATCTCCACTGTGATTGGTGGTTAAAGCTTTGGCTCATCACATGACTCTCATCTCCACTGTGATTGGTGTTTAAAGCTTTGACTCATCACATGACTCTCATCTCCATGTGTTATTGGTGTTTAAAGCTTTGGCTCATCACATGACTCTCATCTCCACTGTGATTGGTGTTTAAAGCTTTGGCTCATCACATGACTCTCATCTCCACTGTGATTGGTGGTTTAAAGCTTTGGCTCATCAAATGACTCTCATCTCCACTGTGATTGGTATTTAAAGCTTTGACTCATCACATGACTCTCATCTCCACTGTGATTGGTGTTAAAGCTTTGGCTCATCACATGACTCTCATCTCCACTGTGATTGGTGGTTAAAGCTTTGGCTCATCACATGACTCTCATCTCCACTGTGATTGGTGGTTAAAGCTTTGACTCATCACATGACTCATCTCCACTGTGATTGGTGTTTAAAGCTTTGGCTCATCACATGACTCTCATCTCCACTGTGATTGGTGTTTAAAGCTTTGACTCATCACATGACTCTCATCTCCACTGTGATTGGTGTTTAAAGCTTTGGCTCATCACATGACTCTCATCTCCACTGTGATTGGTGGTTAAAGCTTTGGCTCATCACATGACTCTCATCTCCACTGTGATTGGTGTTTAAAGCTTTGACTCATCACATGACTCTCATCTCCACTGTGATTGGTGTTTAAAGCTTTGGCTCATCACATGACTCTCATCTCCACTGTGATTGGTGTTTAAAGCTTTGGCTCATCACATGACTCTCATCTCCACTGTGATTGGTGTTTAAAGCTTTGACTCATCACATGACTCTCATCTCCACTGTGATTGGTGTTTAAAGCTTTGGCTCATCACATGACTCTCATCTCCACTGTGATTGGTGTTTAAAGCTTTGGCTCATCACATGACTCTCATCTCCACTGTGATTGGTGTTTAAAGCTTTGGCTCATCACATGACTCTCATCTCCACTGTGATTGGTGTTTAAAGCTTTGACTCATCACATGACTCTCATCTCCACTGTTATTGGTGTTTAAAGCTTTGGCTCATCACATGACTCTCATCTCCACTGTGATTGGTGTTTAAAGCTTTGGCTCATCACATGACTCTCATCTCCACTGTGATTGGTGTTAAAGCTTTGGCTCATCACATGACTCTCATCTCCACTGTGATTGGTGTTTAAAGCTTTGACTCATCACATGACTCTCATCTCCACTGTGATTGGTGTTTAAAGCTTTGACTCATCACATGACTCTCATCTCCACTGTGATTGGTGTTTAAAGCTTTGGCTCATCACATGACTCTCATCTCCACTGTGATTGGTGGTTAAAGCTTTGACTCATCAAATTATTCTCATCTCCACTGTGATTGGTGTTTAAAGCTTTGGCTCATCACATGACTCTCATCTCCACTGTGATTGGTGTTTTAAAGCTTTGACTCATCACATGACTCTCATCTCCACTGTGATTGGTGTTTAAAGCTTTGGCTCATCACATGACTCTCATCTCCACTGTGATTGGTGTTTAAAGCTTTGGCTCATCACATGACTCTCATCTCCACTGTGATTGGTGGTTAAAGCTTTGACTCATCACATGACTCATCTCCACTGTGATTGGTGGTTAAAGCTTTGACTCATCACATGACTCTCATCTCCTCTGTGATTGGTGGTTAAAGCTTTGACTCATCACATGACTCTCATCTCCACTGTGATTGGTGTTTAAAGCTTTGGCTCATCAAATGACTCTCATCTCCACTGTGATTGGTGGTTAAAGCTTTGGCTCATCACATGACTCTCATCTCCACTGTGATTAGTGTTTAAAGCTTTGGCTCATCACATGACTCATCTCCACTGTGATTGGTGGTTAAAGCTTTGACTCATCACATGACTCTCATCTCCACTGTGATTGGTGTTTAAAGCTTTGGCTCATCACATGACTCTCATCTCCACTGTGATTGGTGGTTAAAGCTTTGACTCATCACATGACTCTCATCTCCACTGTGATTGGTGTTTAAAGCTTTGACTCATCACATGACTCTCATCTCCACTGTGATTGGTGTTTAAAGCTTTGGCTCATCACATGACTCTCATCTCCACTGTGATTGGTGTTTAAAGCTTTGACTCATCACATGACTCTCATCTCCACTGTGATTGGTGTTTAAAGCTTTGACTCATCAAATGACTCTCATCTCCACTGTGATTGGTGTTTAAAGCTTTGACTCATCACATGACTCTCATCTCCACTGTGATTGGTGTTTAAAGCTTTGGCTCATCACATGACTCTCATCTCCACTGTGATTGGTGTTTAAAGCTTTGACTCATCACATGACTCTCATCTCCACTGTGATTGGTGGTTAAAGCTTTGGCTCATCACATGACTCTCATCTCCACTGTGATTGGTGTTTAAAGCTTTGGACTCATCACATGACTCTCATCTCCACTGTGATTGGTGGTTAAAGCTTTGACTCATCACATGACTCTCATCTCCACTGTGATTGGTGGTTAAAGCTTTGACTCATCACATGACTCTCATCTCCACTGTGATTGGTGTTTAAAGCTTTGGCTCATCACATGACTCTCATCTCCACTGTGATTGGTGTTTAAAGCTTTGGCTCATCACATGACTCTCATCTCCACTGTGATTGGTGTTTAAAGCTTTGGCTCATCACATGACTCTCATCTCCACTGTGATTGGTGGTTAAAGCTTTGACTCATCACATGACTCTCATCTCCACTGTGATTGGTGGTTAAAGCTTTGGCTCATCACATGACTCTCATCTCCACTGTGATTGGTGGTTTAAAGCTTTGGCTCATCACATGACTCTCATCTCCACTGTGATTGGTGTTTAAAGCTTTGGACTCATCACATGACTCTCATCTCCACTGTGATTGGTGTTTAAAGCTTTGACTCATCACATGACTCTCATCTCCACTGTGATTGGTGTTTAAAGCTTTGGCTCATCACATGACTCTCATCTCCACTGTGATTGGTGTTTAAAGCTTTGACTCATCACATGACTCTCATCTCCACTGTGATTGGTGGTTAAAGCTTTGACTCATCACATGACTCTCATCTCCACTGTGATTGGTGTTTAAAGCTTTGGCTCATCACATGACTCTCATCTCCACTGTGATTGGTGGTTAAAGCTTTGGCTCATCAACATTACTCTCATCTCCACTGTGATTGGTGTTTAAAGCTTTGGCTCATCACATGACTCTCATCTCCACTGTGATTGGTGTTTAAAGCTTTGACTCATCACATGACTCTCATCTCCACTGTGATTGGTGTTTAAAGCTTTGGCTCATCACATGACTCTCATCTCCACTGTGATTGGTGTTTAAAGCTTTGGCTCATCACATGACTCTCATCTCCACTGTGATTGGTGTTTAAAGCTTTGGCTCATCACATGACTCTCATCTCCACTGTGATTGGTGGTTAAAGCTTTGGCTCATCACATGACTCTCATCTCCACTGTGATTGGTGTTTAAAGCTTTGGCTCATCACATGACTCTCATCTCCACTGTGATTGGTGTTTAAAGCTTTGACTCATCACATGACTCTCATCTCCACTGTGATTGGTGTTTAAAGCTTTGGCTCATCACATGACTCTCATCTCCACTGTGATTGGTGGTTTAAAGCTTTGACTCATCACATGACTCTCATCTCCACTGTGATTGGTGTTTAAAGCTTTGACTCATCACATGACTCTCATCTCCACTGTGATTGGTGTTTAAAGCTTTGACTCATCACATGACTCTCATCTCCACTGTGATTGGTGTTTAGCTTTGACTCATCACATGACTCTCATCTCCACTGTGATTGGTGGTTAAAGCTTTGACTCATCACATGACTCATCTCCACTGTGATTGGTGTTTAAAGCTTTGGCTCATCACATGACTCTCATCTCCACTGTGATTGGTGGTTAAAGCTTTGGCTCATCACATGACTCTCATCTCCACTGTGATTGGTGTTTAAAGCTTTGACTCATCACATGACTCTCATCTCCACTGTGATTGGTGTTTAAAGCTTTGGCTCATCACATGACTCTCATCTCCACTGTGATTGGTGGTTAAAGCTTTGGCTCATCACATGACTCTCATCTCCACTGTGATTGGTGGTTTAAAGCTTTGGCTCATCACATGACTCTCATCTCCACTGTGATTGGTGTTTAAAGCTTTGACTCATCACATGACTCTCATCTCCACTGTGATTGGTGTTTAAAGCTTTGACTCATCACATGACTCTCATCTCCACTGTGATTGGTGTTTAAAGCTTTGGCTCATCACATGACTCTCATCTCCACTGTGATTGGTGTTTAAAGCTTTGGCTCATCACATGACTCTCATCTCCACTGTGATTGGTGTTTAAAGCTTTGACTCATCACATGACTCTCATCTCCACTGTGATTGGTGTTTAAAGCTTTGGCTCATCACATGACTCTCATCTCCACTGTGATTGGTGTTTAAAGCTTTGGCTCATCACATGACTCTCATCTCCACTGTGATTGGTGTTTAAAGCTTTGACTCATCACATGACTCTCATCTCCACTGTGATTGGTGTTTAAAGCTTTGGCTCATCACATGACTCTCATCTCCACTGTGATTGGTGTTTAAAGCTTTGGACTCATCACATGACTCTCATCTCCACTGTGATTGGTGTTTAAAGCTTTGGCTCATCACATGACTCTCATCTCCACTGTGATTGGTGTTTAAAGCTTTGACTCATCACATGACTCTCATCTCCACTGTGATTGGTGTTTAAAGCTTTGGCTCATCACATGACTCTCATCTCCACTGTGATTGGTGTTTAAAGCTTTGGCTCATCACATGACTCTCATCTCCACTGTGATTGGTGTTTAAAGCTTTGGCTCATCACATGACTCTCATCTCCACTGTGATTGGTGTTTAAAGCTTTGACTCATCACATGACTCTCATCTCCACTGTGATTGGTGTTTAAAGCTTTGCTCATCACATGACTCTCATCTCCACTGTGATTGGTGTTTAAAGCTTTGACTCATCACATGACTCTCATCTCCACTGTGATTGGTGTTTAAAGCTTTGGCTCATCACATGACTCTCATCTCCACTGTGATTGGTGTTTAAAGCTTTGACTCATCACATGACTCTCATCTCCACTGTGATTGGTGTTTAAAGCTTTGACTCATCACATGACTCTCATCTCCACTGTGATTGGTGTTTAAAGCTTTGACTCATCACATGACTCTCATCTCCACTGTGATTGGTGTTTAAAGCTTTGGCTCATCACATGACTCTCATCTCCACTGTGATTGGTGGTTAAAGCTTTGGCTCATCACATGACTCTCATCTCCACTGTGATTGGTGTTTAAAGCTTTGACTCATCACATGACTCTCATCTCCACTGTGATTGGTGGTTAAAGCTTTGACTCATCACATGACTCTCATCTCCACTGTGATTGGTGTTTAAAGCTTTGACTCATCACATGACTCTCATCTCCACTGTGATTGGTGTTTAAAGCTTTGACTCATCACATGACTCTCATCTCCACTGTGATTGGTGTTTAAAGCTTTGACTCATCACATGACTCTCATCTCCACTGTGATTGGTGTTTAAAGCTTTGGCTCATCACATGACTCTCATCTCCACTGTGATTGGTGTTTAAAGCTTTGGCTCATCACATGACTCTCATCTCCACTGTGATTGGTGTTTAAAGCTTTGACTCATCACATGACTCTCATCTCCACTGTGATTGGTGGTTAAAGCTTTGACTCATCACATGACTCTCATCTCCACTGTGATTGGTGTTTAAAGCTTTGGCTCATCACATGACTCTCATCTCCACTGTGATTGGTGGTTAAAGCTTTGGCTCATCACATGACTCTCATCTCCACTGTGATTGGTGTTTAAAGCTTTGGCTCATCACATGACTCTCATCTCCACTGTGATTGGTGTTTAAAGCTTTGACTCATCACATGACTCTCATCTCCACTGTGATTGGTGTTTTAAAGCTTTGGCTCATCACATGACTCTCATCTCCACTGTGATTGGTGGTTAAAGCTTTGGCTCATCACATGACTCTCATCTCCACTGTGATTGGTGGTTAAAGCTTTGGCTCATCACATGACTCTCATCTCCACTGTGATTGGTGTTTAAAGCTTTGACTCATCACATGACTCTCATCTCCACTGTGATTGGTGGTTAAAGCTTTGGCTCATCACATGACTCTCATCTCCACTGTGATTGGTGGTTAAAGCTTTGGCTCATCACATGACTCTCATCTCCACTGTGATTGGTGGTTAAAGCTTTGACTCATCACATGACTCTCATCTCCACTGTGATTGGTGTTTAAAGCTTTGGCTCATCACATGACTCTCATCTCCACTGTGATTGGTGTTTAAAGCTTTGACTCATCACATGACTCTCATCTCCACTGTGATTGGTGTTTAAAGCTTTGGCTCATCACATGACTCTCATCTCCACTGTGATTGGTGGTTTAAAGCTTTGGCTCATCACATGACTCTCATCTCCACTGTGATTGGTGTTTAAAGCTTTGACTCATCACATGACTCTCATCTCCACTGTGATTGGTGTTTAAAGCTTTGACTCATCACATGACTCTCATCTCCACTGTGATTGGTGTTTAAAGCTTTGACTCATCACATGACTCTCATCTCCACTGTGATTGGTGTTTAAAGCTTTGGCTCATCACATGACTCTCATCTCCACTGTGATTGGTGTTTAAAGCTTTGACTCATCACATGACTCTCATCTCCACTGTGATTGGTGTTTAAAGCTTTGGCTCATCACATGACTCTCATCTCCACTGTGATTGGTGTTTAAAGCTTTGACTCATCACATGACTCTCATCTCCACTGTGATTGGTGTTTAAAGCTTTGAGCTCATCACATGACTCTCATCTCCACTGTGATTGGTGTTTAAAGCTTTGGACTCATCACATGACTCTCATCTCCACTGTGATTGGTGTTTAAAGCTTTGGCTCATCACATGACTCTCATCTCCACTGTGATTGGTGTTTAAAGCTTTGGCTCATCACATGACTCTCATCTCCACTGTGATTGGTGTTTAAAGCTTTGGCTCATCACATGACTCTCATCTCCACTGTGATTGGTGTTTAAAGCTTTGGCTCATCACATGACTCTCATCTCCACTGTGATTGGTGTTTAAAGCTTTGGCTCATCACATGACTCTCATCTCCACTGTGATTGGTGTTTAAAGCTTTGACTCATCACATGACTCTCATCTCCACTGTGATTGGTGTTTAAAGCTTTGGCTCATCACATGACTCTCATCTCCACTGTGATTGGTGTTTAAAGCTTTGGCTCATCACATGACTCTCATCTCCACTGTGATTGGTGTTTAAAGCTTTGACTCATCACATGACTCTCATCTCCACTGTGATTGGTGTTTAAAGCTTTGGCTCATCACATGACTCTCATCTCCACTGTGATTGGTGTTTAAAGCTTTGGCTCATCACATGACTCTCATCTCCACTGTGATTGGTGTTAAAGCTTTGACTCATCACATGACTCTCATCTCCACTGTGATTGGTGGTTAAAGCTTTGGCTCATCACATGACTCTCATCTCCACTGTGATTGGTGTTTAAAGCTTTGACTCATCACATGACTCTCATCTCCACTGTGATTGGTGTTTAAAGCTTTGACTCATCACATGACTCTCATCTCCACTGTGATTGGTGTTTAAAGCTTTGGCTCATCACATGACTCTCATCTCCACTGTGATTGGTGGTTTAAAGCTTTGGCTCATCACATGACTCTCATCTCCACTGTGATTGGTGTTTAAAGCTTTGGACTCATCACATGACTCTCATCTCCACTGTGATTGGTGGTTAAAGCTTTGGCTCATCACATGACTCTCATCTCCACTGTGATTGGTGTTTAAAGCTTTGACTCATCACATGACTCTCATCTCCACTGTGATTGGTGTTTAAAGCTTTGGCTCATCACATGACTCTCATCTCCACTGTGATTGGTGTTTAAAGCTTTGGCTCATCATGACTCTCATCTCCACTGTGATTGGTGTTTAAAGCTTTGACTCATCACATGACTCTCATCTCCACTGTGATTGGTGTTTAAAGCTTTGACTCATCACATGACTCTCATCTCCACTGTGATTGGTGTTTAAAGCTTTGGCTCATCACATGACTCTCATCTCCACTGTGATTGGTGGTTAAAGCTTTGGCTCATCATGACTCTCATCTCCACTGTGATTGGTGGTTAAAGCTTTGGCTCATCACATGACTCTCATCTCCACTGTGATTGGTGTTTAAAGCTTTGCTCATCACATGACTCTCATCTCCACTGTGATTGGTGTTTAAAGCTTTGGCTCATCACATGACTCTCATCTCCACTGTGATTGGTGTTTAAAGCTTTGGCTCATCACATGACTCATCTCCACTGTGATTGGTGTTTAAAGCTTTGGCTCATCACATGACTCTCATCTCCACTGTGATTGGTGTTTAAAGCTTTGGACTCATCACATGACTCTCATCTCCACTGTGATTGGTGGTTAAAGCTTTGGCTCATCACATGACTCTCATCTCCACTGTGATTGGTGGTTAAAGCTTTGACTCATCACATGACTCTCATCTCCACTGTGATTGGTGTTTAAAGCTTTGGACTCATCACATGACTCTCATCTCCACTGTGATTGGTGTTTAAAGCTTTGGCTCATCACATGACTCTCATCTCCACTGTGATTGGTGTTTAAAGCTTTGGCTCATCACATGACTCTCATCTCCACTGTGATTGGTGTTTAAAGCTTTGGCTCATCACATGACTCTCATCTCCACTGTGATTGGTGTTTAAAGCTTTGGCTCATCACATGACTCTCATCTCCACTGTGATTGGTGTTTAAAGCTTTGACTCATCACATGACTCTCATCTCCACTGTGATTGGTGTTTAAAGCTTTGGCTCATCACATGACTCTCATCTCCACTGTGATTGGTGTTTAAAGCTTTGGCTCATCACATGACTCTCATCTCCACTGTGATTGGTGTTTAAAGCTTTGGCTCATCACATGACTCTCATCTCCACTGTGATTGGTGTTTAAAGCTTTGGCTCATCACATGACTCTCATCTCCACTGTGATTGGTGTTTAAAGCTTTGGCTCATCACATGACTCTCATCTCCACTGTGATTGGTGTTTAAAGCTTTGGCTCATCACATGACTCTCATCTCCACTGTGATTGGTGTTTAAAGCTTTGACTCATCACATGACTCTCATCTCCACTGTGATTGGTGTTTAAAGCTTTGACTCATCACATGACTCTCATCTCCACTGTGATTGGTGGTTAAAGCTTTGGCTCATCACATGACTCTCATCTCCACTGTGATTGGTGTTTAAAGCTTTGGCTCATCACATGACTCTCATCTCCACTGTGATTGGTGTTTAAAGCTTTGGCTCATCACATGACTCTCATCTCCACTGTGATTGGTGGTTAAAGCTTTGGCTCATCACATGACTCTCATCTCCACTGTGATTGGTGGTTAAAGCTTTGGCTCATCACATGACTCTCATCTCCACTGTGATTGGTGGTTAAAGCTTGGCTCATCAAATTATTCTCATCTCCACTGTGATTGGTGGTTAAAGCTTTGGCTCATCACATGACTCTCATCTCCACTGTGATTGGTGTTTTAAAGCTTTGACTCATCACATGACTCTCATCTCCACTGTTATTGGTGTTTAAAGCTTTGGCTCATCACATGACTCTCATCTCCACTGTGATTGGTGGTTAAAGCTTTGACTCATCACATGACTCTCATCTCCACTGTGATTGGTGGTTAAAGCTTTGACTCATCACATGACTCTCATCTCCACTGTGATTGGTGGTTAAAGCTTTGACTCATCACATGACTCTCATCTCCACTGTGATTGGTGGTTAAAGCTTTGGCTCATCACATGACTCTCATCTCCACTGTGATTGGTGTTTAAAGCTTTGGCTCATCAAATTGACTCTCATCTCCACTGTGATTGGTGGTTAAAGCTTTGGCTCATCACATGACTCTCATCTCCACTGTGATTAGTGGTTAAAGCTTTGGCTCATCACATGACTCATCTCCACTGTGATTGGTGGTTAAGCTTTGACTCATCACATGACTCTCATCTCCTCTGTGATTGGTGTTTAAAGCTTTGACTCATCACATGACTCTCATCTCCTCTGTGATTGGTGTTTAAAGCTTTGGCTCATCACATGACTCTCATCTCACTGTGATTGGTGTTTAAAGCTTTGACTCATCCACATGACTCTCATCTCCACTGTGATTGGTGTTTTGCTCTGATATAATGTCATTACTGGAAATATGACGTAAAATGTTCATTAGTAGATTTTTTTAAAGGCTTTGCCAGGCATGACTCCATCTCCTGATTATTGACTATATAGTCATACATGATCATGCATACATGAGATTCCTAAAATGTAGTTAAAAATAAAACTAGTGATTGTGCTTTTGCTTTGCTCAGACAGATTAAATTCAAAATTTTTGTTAAGAGGTATATAATGACTTTTTGCACTGTTGATTTGAAATGTGTTTTTAATGAATGCTCTATACTCCATGTATTGTGTTTCTATATACCATATAGCATTTTTCCCTGTATCAAAGCTGTGGCGTCATATGCTCCTCCACGATTGTTGATTTGACAGCAGCGTTTCCACAGACCCCTCCACTGTTTGGTGTTAAATGGAGTCCGCCATGTTGATCTAGCGGAGTTTTGTTTGCTGCTACATAACTTAACATCAGTGATTGGTGTTTAAATCCCAATCACTGACGCACATTCATTGATTTTGTTTTAAATGCTTTCCATCACAGATCATAGCTGTATGTTTGCGCTAATCCAGCTTCTCAGCAGATTGCTTTATAAGCGACTCAGTATGATACACTGAGGGTTTGCTTTAGGGAACCAACTATCAGTGTTAGAGGTGTTTGGTTTGGACACCATCAGCATCTGACTGGCCACCCTAGGTGGTATAAACCCCATTTCATCTCCTATTAAAGAAGCGTTTATTTTGACCTGCGGCGGCGCGGCGCGACACATTGTTCATGTATCATGAATATATAAGAGAATATTAACAGTTGACATTAAAGTA
Organism: Gobiocypris rarus; assembly: GCA_023029165.1. Taxonomy (NCBI): domain Eukaryota; kingdom Metazoa; phylum Chordata; class Actinopteri; order Cypriniformes; family Gobionidae; genus Gobiocypris; species Gobiocypris rarus. Next base: position 48,472,177 of record CM040932.1, read on the forward strand.
AACAGACGATTAAAGGGGGTTGAGTTGTTCAAAATCCTGCGGCGCCATTCACATTGTTTTCCATTAAACGACACAATTAGTCTGAAAACGTTGTTAATGTATAATGACTTCACGCTAGCCTGGAAGAGTGCGTATAGGCATTTTTCAGTATTTTTCTTTCTGTGTAAAGTCTGCACTTATGGAAAGATATAGGCTAATATAGATTTCCCACGTTTCCGTTTGTGCATTTCTTACAGAAAAACACACCGACGCCACATAGTTTCATTCTTGAAGTGAACTTTTTGCCTGTATGGTGATTAGATTCACTGTTTATTGCCGGCTTGAACATGAGAACGCGATGCATCTGGTGTGTGGGATAAGGCGTTTCATCCACAGCACACACAGCTTGAACGGACATCGTAGCCTATGCCAAAAATAGCGAGTATTAACACAGTCTGCTATGTCTTAACCGAATGTAAGCAGTTGACAAATTAATTCGGAAGCGTGTCAGTATTGGATTCAATATTGTGCATTTGCTCTTAAAGAGACAGTAGCTTGTAGTCCTGCCGTCTGTCATATCAAAGAACACAAGAAAAATCATCCACTCATCTTGACTGAATAACTTTTCTAGCCAGTTTTAACATGCATTAATCTATATTTCATTTATACAGTGAAAATTATCCAATGTTATTTGTTATTCTATTTCTGTACCTGAAATATCTACTGTTAGACCTGCAACATCAATCACTTAATTCTTAGCTCTGTTCTAACTTTTTTGCTGCCTGTTCACTTTTATTCAATAACGTTTTCAATTTATATTATTACGCTTGTACTTTTAACTGTGGAATATCAGTTGGAATCAATAATTAAGTTTTACTGGTATCTAAAATTGTGGTTGCTTATTTATTAGAATACAATGCTACATGAGTAAAAACGATGAAAACAAATGAGTATTAAACATATTCTTTCACGTTCTATGGACCCCCTATAGTAGCCTTGGCCACCCCATGTATAAAAGTCTAGTTCTGCCACTGTTCGTGTTCCTGCTGCAGCTCCAGAAGAAGTGAGTGTAAGGTTTTATTAACCTTTATATTAATCTTTTTATTAAAGCTGCACTATGTAACTTTTCCGTCTGCTAGAGGTCGCCTGTTCAAAACAAAGGCAAAGTTTGATGACGGCAAGTTTGAGCGGTGAATCTTGGGACATGTGGTGTTCACCTCACAGCCGGTGGGGAAGAATCGGGATAGGACTCGGGCAGAAATCATGTTCATGGATGTGGTTATTAATGTTACTGTAGTGTGAAGCAGAGCAGGGGCGAGTGTTGTGGTGCTGAGCGAGGCCGCTGGAGAGATTGTTACACAACACACACGGCTCACGAGTAGCGGGACTTTTATTATGACGGGACACAGTCGCCGGCGCAATCTCCGCTTTTCCGGTCATGAGTATGAGGTAACACAGCTCTGTTGATCATATTAGGCACATTTAAGTGTGTTTACAGTGATGTTATGACGTTACTCTGTGCAGTCTCTCGGCGGCTGCTGTGACACTTGTGCACACTCCAGTGAGAGTAAAGCTTTTCTGTAGCCTGGCGTGGTCATACTCAACTCTAGTCAGAATATGAGTCTGGTACCGCTCCATTGGGCTGTGATTATGGGGTGTTTCAACCCGAGCCAGGAAAGACCTCAATTGGATAGACCCACAACCAATCAGAGCAACGGAGCGATGCGAATGTCAACAGAACTCAACTGCACTGTGTTGCCAAGTCCGTGTTTTCCCACGGGATATTCTCCATGTTCGTGGGTTGAAGCAATCCCAATTATAATAATAATAATAATAATAATAATAATAAATTTTATTTGTAATGCACTTTACATTTCTGCAATCTCAAAGTGCTACAGAGCATCTGGAAGTACAATAAAAATAAATTAAAAACACAGTTAATTAAATACAAAAAATAAGAACTATTTAAAACTATTTAAGAAACTATTCAAGAAAAATTATTTAAAACACATTCAGTGGAAAGCTTTAGTAAAAGAAATGTTTTTAGGTTTCGTTTAAAAACATCTGTAGTCTGTGGGGCCCTCAGGTAGTCCGGGAGGGTATTCCACAGCCTCGCAACAGATGAAAAGGCCCTACGCCCATGCTGCAAAGTTTTGTTCTGGGAACTTGGATGGTGTTTGTGTTAGCAGAAGCAGAAGTGTGCGTAGGGATGTTGGGTGGGTGAGAAGTTCCTGTAGGTAAAGGGGGCATGTCCGTAAATACACTGGTGGGTGAGGAGAGACTTTATATTCCACTCTGAGCGGGACAGGGAGCCAGTGAAGAGATTTAAGGATGGGGTGATGTGTTCATGCTTGCGCACCCTCATCAGGATCCTGGCTGCGCTGTTTTGGATGTACTGCAGTCGCTGTATGCTTTTGCCAGAGATCCCGATGAGGAGTGCATTACAGTAGTCCAGCCTGGATGAGACAAAGGCATGGACAAGCTTCTCTGCATTTATGTGATATATAAACCCAGGAATGCGAATTTTAGCAGGCAACCGTACCAAAATAACATATTTTGCCAACCAAACGCCATTTTTTCCTGAGAACCCCGGAAAGTTGTTTTGGGCTGTAGTTTTGAGTAGCGATTGTGCGACATTGCAAAAAGCGTGGCAACCCTGTCTGCACGCGCGCTGGATTAAACGTTAGCAGAAAAGATGAGTGTAAAGCGATCTTTGCGTGTTGTAATAAAAGAATGTAAGGATACACAGAGTACTTCCCAACACAATCATCGTTTCTGAGAGAAATAGTGAAGGTGAATGCATATACGAACAAGTTCTCCGTTTAGGATAAGAGCAAATTCAACCCAAAGCGCCTTTGATGACGTGGATGATTACGTTACTGTTGATCATCTGTCCATCATCGTCTAAAGCCCGCCCTGATGATTTCATTGGTCCGAACAGTTTCTGTTCAGGCATAATAACTCCTCTATGGAGCGAGTCCAGACCGAATTGCCTCGAGCTCAAATGTTTGTGGGCGGGGCTAAATTCGGCTGGCATCCAGGCTAGCTTTTCTGCAGAATTAAACGGTAAACCGAGGGGAACGCAGATATGACGTCACTGACAGGCGACTCCCTCACACGTCCCGGTCCATTGGTTAAAATAGCAATTCTCACAATTTACAAATAGTTGGAAACATTTGGGACATTGTAAGAACTCAACAGAACAAAATATATAACACTGGCCTGCTGGTTTTTGGATATTTGACTGCAAAAATCCTACATAGTGTATTAACCCTTTATATTAATCTTTGCAAATCGCTTGCTCGCTTTCGGATGAATGCGGCTAAAGTTTACAGAGTAAGTTACATTACGGCATATATGATTGTGTTATTACAAACTGTGTAGGCTGGTGATAATGACCATTAGCTGTGACATGAACTAACGTATACATCAGTAAACACACAGCACTCGTATCTCACTGCTACCCTGCCAGTACATATAAAGATAGATCAAAGTGACATTACGCTAACCAACCGATCAGAAACGTCCTGTTGGAGTCTTAATTGTCGACCTTCGTTGGGGCCGTGATCTTGTTCCGGGTCGGACTCCGGTTCAAACGTATACGGTTGCACAGATGTGTCCTCAGAGACTCCCGTTGCCATCCTTTCTCCAGAATAAACCTCAACTGTTGTCAAGGCAACACTCCACGTGTGTCAGAGGGGCGGGGTCAGCAAAGCTCATTATCATTTAAAGACACATGCACTGAAATGTGCGTAAAAAACAGAGCTGACCAGGTAAAATGAGTGTTTTCTCACAATACTAATGAGAATTTTTAATTAAATTTTATTACAAACTTTTCATTTAGACACTAAAGAATCATATTAACTTGTAAAAAATGGCATTCTGACCCTTTAAAAGAACGCGTATCCGGTGGTTTACTTAAACATGCAATCTGGCAACCATGTGGACGCTAGCTCTCTCTCATCAAAGAGATTATATATATATATAAAAGATGTTTCTAAGTATACCGTTAAAGAGGGCAACACGCATGTCTCGTGCACATCCTGCAGAACGACTGCTGAAGTGTTTCCAGATAAGAGAGTGCCGTATGCATCAGGCGTTGGACGAGACTATGTGCCGAATATCATTCCTCCGCCACGGGACCGATTCTTCAAGTGTTTATGACCAACAATCTCTCTCTCATCCAACAACCGGACTAATGCTTTGACACAGATGGGCAGGGCCTAGAAAGGGCTTTCTTCTCTATAGACATGAGTTCGACAATCTACATGCCAGAGAAATATTATTTCAGAAATATGAATGTAGGTCATCTCGCATCTGCACCCGCATAACCCATCAGCCCACTTCTGTGCTCACCACTGGTTTAATTGAGTTGTCCAGTTACATCACGAAGCTGAATGAATGACCATTATATTACACACACACACACACACACTAATGCATCTCAGCTGTGAGCTTATGAACAGTGAATCATGCAAACATCCAGACCTGATTCATCTGGACCGATCACAGAGAAAGCCACATCACACAAAATATAAAACATCACGCAATCTGACATCAGACGCAAACGCATGCAGAAGATTTTACTGAGCAACTGTTGCACAATCACTGACGAGATATAACTCAAGAAAAAAGACCAGAGGAGCAAAGATTCTGATCAGTCCTGCCAATGAAACACTGCATTAACGCACCACACACACACACACACACACACACACACACACACACACACACACACACACACACACACACACACACACACACACACACACACACACACACACACACACACACACACACACACACACACACACACACACACACACACACACACACACAGCCCCTGCCCTAAACCTACCCATCACAGGAGACATGCTGCATTTTTACTTTTTCAAAAACATCACTTAGTGTGATTTATAAGATGTTTTCCTCATGGGGACCAAAAAATGTCCCCACAAGGACAAAAATTTGGATATTGCCATCTTTGTGGGGAGACATTTGTCCCCATATACCACACACACACACACACACACACACACACACACACACACACACACACACACACACACACACACACACACACACACACACACACACACACACACACACACATGTTGTGTTTCCATGTTTTGTGGGGACATTCCATAGGCGTAATGCATTTTATACTGTACAAACCGTATTTTCTATCCCCCTACACTACCCCTGCCCCTAAACCTACCCATCACAGGAGACATGCTGCATTTTTACTTTTCAAAAACATCACTTAGTGTGATTTATAAGATGTTTTCCTCATGGGGACCAAAAAATGTCCCCACAAGGACAAAAATTTGGATATTGCCATCTTTGTGGGGACATTTTGTCCCCATACCGTAGGGATTACCAGTCCACACACACACACACACACACACACACACACACACACACACACACACACACACACACACACACACACACACACACACACACACACACACACACACACACACACGTGTTGTTCTCAAATTACGCTTTTGCTCAGGTTACACAAGCCCAGAGAACGACATGTTATATATTCACAGACACAGAAAATTAAAGTCAGACACCAGAAAACTCTCCAACACTTCAGTCTCACTCAAATATCATCAGAATTTCCTAGACTAACACACACACACACACTGTTCAAACACACACACATACACACACACTGTTCAAACAGACACACACACACACACACACACACACACACACACACACTGTTCAAACACACACACACACACACACACACACTGTTAAAACAGACACACTGTCCAAACAGACACACACACACTGTTCAAACAGACACACACACACACACACTGTCCAAACAGACACACACACACACACACACTGTTCAAACAGACACACACACACACACTGTTCAAACACACACACACACACACACTGTTCAAACAGACACACACACACACTGTTCAAACACTGACACACACACACACACATTTCAAACACACACACACACACACACACTGTTCAAACACACACACACACACACACTGTTCAAACAGACACACACACACACACTGTTAAAACAGACACACTGTCCAAACACACACACACACACACTGTTCAAACAGACACACACACACACACACTGTTCAAACACACACACACACACACACACTGTTCAAACACACACACACACACACACACTGTTCAAACACACACACACACACACACACTGTTCAAACACACACACACACACACACACTGTTCAAACACACACACACACACTGTTCAAACACACACACACACACACACACACACACACACACACACACACACACACACACACTGTTCAAACAGACAGACACACACACACACACTGTTCAAACAGACAAACACACACACACAATGTTAAAACAGACACACACACACTGTTCAAACACACACACACACACACACACACAGACACACACACACACACACACTGTTCAAACAGACACACACACACACACACACACACACTGTTCAAAAAGACACACAGTTCAAACACACACACACACACACACACACACACTGTCCAAACAGACACACACACTGTACAAACACATCCCCTACACACTAAACCTACCCACACACACACACACACACACACACACACACACACACACACTACCCACACACACACACACACACACACACACACACACAAACAAACACACACACACACACACACACACACACACACACACACACACACACACACTGTTCAAACACACACACACACACACACACACACACACACACACACACACACTGCCCCTGCCCCTAAACCTACCCACACACACACACACACACACACACTGCCCCTGCCCTAAACCTACCCACACACACACACACACTAAACACACACACACACACACACACACACACACACACACACACACACATTTCAAACAGACACACACACACACACATTTCAAACAGACACACACACACACACACACACACACACACACACAGTTCAAACACACACACACACACACACACACACACACACACACACACACACACACATTTCAAACAGACACACACACACACACACACACACACACACACACACACACACAGTTCAAACAAAGACACACACACACACACAGTTCAAACACACACACACACACACACACACACACACACACAGTTCAAACAGACAAACACACACACACACACACACACACACACACACAAGCAAAAGACAGAAAACAACAGTACACCACATCATAGCAATAACTATTAATGAACGATTCCTTCATATAAAAATATTTAATAAACAGATTACACGAAGAAATAAATGAGGAGCATTTCTGAAATGCTGACACACACACACACACACACACACACACACACACACACACACACACACACACACACACACACACACACACAGTTTAGCAGCAGTAAATACAGTTAACTGATCATTATTGTATTACAGTGTACAATAGTTTTATTTCACATGCATATGTGCATAAATCTGAATACATGTTTGATTACAGCTCTGAAACAGAGCGACATCGAATCTCAATCCACATCAGGATCTGAATGTGAACACACCGCGTGTCCTCCAACACACACACCTTAATATCTTCAGTCATTCTGCTTCTTCAGATATTTGTGCTGGAAACACTGAGGAAGAACATCATGTGGCACGATTCAAAAATATGAACATATAATAGCGTGTTCACGTTACAGACCCAAACACATCTGATGTTCCAGCGCTTCAGGAGCGTGATTGGCTGGATGCGTTTGAACATTCAGGAGCTTATTAATCTCTCACTTCCAGTCGAATGTCCGCCCGACCAGCTGGAAGAACTTCTGGTTGGGTTCGCGGAAGTATTCGTAGAGCTTGTGCAGGATCTCGGGCGCCAGGCGGGGGTGTTTGCGGCCTTTGGAAGTGTGCAGGCACCGCTCGCGCCGGCGCTCGTGCAGGCAGTAGAAGCCCTTGGTTTGGTTGAAGTAGAAGTTGGAGGCGTTAATCTGCGGCTCCAGCTGGAGAAACTCCTCCACCTTCTTCATCTCCGGCAGAGGGTCTCGGATGAGCGCGTCTCCGTCCACCAGGTGCACACGGCTCCTGGGGAACACCTGGAGCCAGCGCCGCAGGTGCTCGTGGTACAGGCTCCGGTTCAGGGGCTTGTAGTCGAGGTTGAGCTCTCCGCCGCGCATCAGCAGCGTCTCCAGCGTCTGCTGCCGCTTGTGCCTCTCCAGGCGGTGGTGGAAGACCTGCGTGTAATCCGACAGCAGGCGCTCCGTGGGCTCGCGCACGATCAGCAGCAGCCGCACGTCGGGCTTGGTCTGCCGGATGCGCTCGGGGACCCGGCTGGAGGTGAAGTACGCCGGGGTCTTCTCCACCGTCAGCTGACCCGGCCGGGCGTACGGCATCTGAGACACGTACCAATCCGTGCCGCGCCGGTAGTGACTGTCCCAGTCGAAGAAGTGAACTTCCTTCTGAGCGGCGACCACGCCGCTGTGGAGGCTCAGCATCTCGAGGAGAGCGCGTGTCCCGCCCTTCCTCACGCCAATGATGATGACATCGGGCAGGCGGAGCATGGCGTCGGGCGGGCGGCGGCTCAGCGGGCGGCCGGGGGTAAACAGAGCAGAGCGAAGATAACGGCAGCCATCGGAACAACCGACCAGACTTCATCCTGACAGCAAACACACACACACGCCTCTGAACACACACACACGAAGATTAGAACCTGTTCATTCAGTGAGAGAATACTTTATAAACTCTATTTATATATAATATTATTATTATCATTATGGAAGACCATTTTGCCACAGAAGGGGAGAAAATCATGCTTTTGTAGATTCTATTTATGAGATTAAACGTCAATTAACAACTTAAAATTGCAAAGTTGAAAGTATGACACAGGCAGTAATAATATTAAGATTCGAGCTAATAGTTTTAACTCGGTTTATAATAATTGAATTAGGCATGTTTTTCCTCTCATGTGGGATTGAGTTCTTATCGTCTACGGGTCATTGGGCCTCATTCATGAAACACGAGCAGAACGAATGTGTTAATCGTTCCTAAAGCCGCTCTGACGTAAATTTTCGGATTCACAAAAAAAAAATCTAAATTTTTGTTGAATTAGTAGAAATGTACACCTGCTCCCTACCAGGAGTAAATGGTGCGTAAAGCATGTCAATTTTGCTCTAGTTTAGGCAAACCTTGCATTTTGATGCATGGCAGGCCTACCATAATAATATTTCAAGAGTTGATTTGCCCCGTCTTTTTTTTGGTTTTGTTTGTACTGTTTAACGTTGGGTAATAGCCAGCGCTCATCACCATAGATATATACACATAGATGCCTCGTTAGCGACTGTTTCTATGGGCCACTGTACGTTAGCCGTCCGCCATTTTCGAACGGTCAAAGCCGGTCGTGAACTCTCATTGTGAACATTCAAAAGAACCGTGAAGCTTGTTATTAACTAACAAGCGTGTTTTTGTGTCGGTCCAAACATTATAATTGTTAAACTAACACAATACACAAAGAACTGCGTTAGCTAACACTACATTAAAAAGTAACCTAAAAGTAGTTAAAACCCTGTAAAATTGAGTTAAAACATATAGGCTATAAAAACACAAACACATTCTCACCTGTAAAATGTTATCCCATTTCTTCTGGAATTTAAACGCGCCGGGTTTTACAGCGGCTGCACAGTTTGTTATTGTTTTTTAATGCAAGTGATGATTGACAGCATCTGAAGTGTTGACCGTTCTAAAATGGTGGCGCATCTACGTGCCTGGAGCGGACGAATGAGGCATCTATGTATATATATATATATATATATATATATATATATATATATATATATATCTATCTATGCTCACTGTCATTTTTTACCAGGCCGTCCAATCACAGTGGAGGAGGAGGCGGGAGAAAAACTACACCGACCAATCATCCCACCGAATAATAATAATGGAGTTAATACTGCTTTTGTACTGCATTTCTAAATTCAGTAATATTCGTCAAAATGAGCTACTAGTAACACATTACTGCCATGGATATTCTGTTTCATAGCTACCAAAGTATCTCAGCTGGAAAAACGCCCATGCCAAGCGCTTTCAAGCACCACCAGCTGGCCGTTTTCAGAGAAGCACCAGGTGTTTAGCTGGTTAAAGCATGCTTTGGTGGACACAATCATTTAATATTTATTGCTAGTCATATGACCAATTACTCTCTTTAGCATTTATGCAAAATACTGGATCCAAACCTGAGAAAGAAGTCCAGAAGAGTCCACAGCGTTCCTGGCCATGTCATTTGCAGTTGTAACTCATGGGTGGGGATTATGCTAATTAAGAATGAGTGTGCATTAATATACACACGTTTAACTAGCGAATCCGTGGTATAGGACGAGTTCGTGAATCTGGAGCAGAGTTTTCGCAAAGGTCCATTTTACGCGCAAATTACTCAGAATGTGCTCATATATTTACGAAAGTTTCTTGAATGAGGCCCATTCTGTGTCAAATTAAACACATTTTGGAAACTTCCCTGGCTAAAATGTCTGATTTTGTTAATATGTCCTTTTCTGAAGACAGAAAAACATTAATATTAATTCAATCCTGTGGCGGGGAGGGCGTGGTTTAGCGAGGTCTGTGACGGGAGAGAGAGTCAGAGGCCGAGCGGCACGTAAGTGAATCAGGTACAAACGATGAACACCTGTCTCTTGTTTCAGTAATTGGCGTGAAGAGACAGGTTATAAGCCACGCAGGAGATGAGGACCAGGGAGAGAGAAGCTGGATACACACCGCGCTGGGACTCGAGCTGGGCAGAGAGGAACTGAGTAAAGAAACCGGAGGAATATTTGAGAAACTGAGCTTTGTTTTGTTTAGTGCGAAGTGCACTGTGTCTTACTACCTGAGTTATTGAGAAATAAACCATCTTGAGTTCCAGCCAGCCGACCCCTGTGTCTTCTTCCTCACCCACACACACGAACTTCATTACAAATCCAAAATATTAGTAATCCCCCATCAGAGGTTTCTCCTGAGATTCAGAGCCAGATTACAGTAATGACTTCAGAAAGATAGCAGACTCATTACTGTATTCTCACACAGAGATTGGCAGATCTCTCAGGGAAATCTGTTGACTTCATCGATCTGTGTTTCATTATATGGTCAAAAATGGGAAATAAGCTCTTCTTGTGTTGTTTTCCCTCAAGTTTGCATGACTGAAACTCAAGAAGTTTTAAAGATATCTTAATATCCTTCTAGATTCTGGTTCTTAACTAACTTTTCTTTTGGTATCTTCAATTTAAAGGTCCTTGAAGGTTCAGTTCCAGAGATATCTGGATCTCAAAGCAGCTCCAAGTGCAAATTATTGGTCTAGAACCAAAGTATCCAACAACTGAAACTTACTGTAATTGAAGAGGATTGTCTGAAGAGCAAATTAAGTTAAAAATAGAAATGTGCCTTCTATCAAATCAATTGCATTTAACAAACCAATACTTCAGCACCAAAGACACCCTGCAACGGCACATTAACTTCCTTCCAAAGATCTGAAGTACATTTCTGAAATACAATAGTGAAATAAAGATTTGCACCAGCTAAATAGCCAATACGGTAATAAACCAGCCTTAAAAATGGACATGACATCAAATAAAAGTTAGTTAAGAACCAGAATCTAAATGGATATTGAGGAAAAAGTTCAGCTGTGTGTGCAAAGTGACCCATGTTTGGGTTTGAGCACTGCAAATGTGTACAAGTGACCATTTCACTCCTGGAGCCGCATTGAGATCTCCATATCTCTGGAACTAAACCTTCGAGGGCCTCTAACATGAAGAAACCAGAAGAAATGTTGGTTAAGAACCAGAATATCAAAGCATATTGAGATATCGCTATTACTTCTTGAGTTTCAGGCATGCAAAACTGGCAAAAAAACCCCACAAACAACACCAGAAGAGCTGATTTCCCATTGTTGAGCATATGATGAAACACAGATCGATGAAGTCCACAGATTTCACTGAGAGATCTGCCAATCTCTGTGTGAGAATACAGTAATGACTGAGTCTGCCATCTTAAGCCATCAGTAAATATTCATGGCATTTAATAGTTTGGCATTCTTCACTATTTATGCGTCTGTCTTCAGAAAATGATGAGTTGACCATATCCATATGCTTCTTATTAAACTAAATCTGCGATCTGACAGATTAAACTCTTGGACAGTCATCATCTTCTGAGACATTCTTAAACCGACCTGTATTTCTGATTGAACCTGCTTCTGATTATCCTACAGTAATACTGTAATAACAAGGTAGTGAGTTCTGATAACCATAATCAATAGGTGAGCGAGAACGGTCTTACCTGCCGATGGGATCCATGACGAGAAGCTTTTTAAGAAGAGAAACCACCCAACCGGAGAATCTCTCACACACACTCTCACACACACTCACTCACTCACTCACAACAGTGAAAGTTTCTTACGAGCTCACGTGCACGCGCGCTCTGAAGGTCCTGCACACAAGTCTTCACTCACATACAGCGCCGCGCCCCGCGCTGACGTCACCACCGCAGCCCCGCCCCGTTCCGGTGACGTCAGCGGTCCCGCCCACCAGCGCTGCACGAAAACACTAGCATATGAGTTTGAATAATTTTCATTACAGCTTTTATCAAGTCAGCTTTAATTATATAATGCTTTTCACATTGAAGTTGTTTAAAAGCAGCTTTACTGAAATGCATGATGTTAATGTATATTGACTTAATCTCTTCAAACCTTCTAATCATATTCAGAAGATTATGAAACCATCCTTTCTGATTGTGCTCTGAACATTGTTTCACACATTCTCATCTCCAGTGATTAATATCATAGCATCAGCTCCTTAAGCAAACATTAATGATCAACCCTGTGATGTCACACAGCAGCTCTTACACACCTCACTTCCTCCGGTGAGGAACAGACCATCCTCACAGAAACACACCTCAACCGGACGGACACACACTTTTATTGAGTTGTGTAAGCGAGAATGAAACTCTCAAGCGCTGCTGGACATGCATGTGGTTTAGTGCAGTGAATGAACAACAACAACAACACACACACACACACCTGACAAATAAACATTCTGTTGATGGTTTTTAGTCTGTGTGTGTGTGTGTGTGTGTGTGTGTGTGTGTGTGTGTGTGTGTGTGTGTGTGTGTGCAGGGCAGTGTAGGGAAAATAAAAGTGTGTGTTTGTCCTGGGACATGGTCCATGTACAGGTCATAAATGCACACTAAGTGATGAAATAAAACATGCAGCATGTGTGAGTGTGTGTGTGTGTGTGAGTGTGTGTGTGTGTGTGTGTGTGTGTGTGTGTGTGTGTGTGTGTGTGTGTGTGTGTGTGTGTGTGTGTGTGTGTGTGTGTGTGTGTGTGTGTGTGTGTGTGTGTGTGTGTGTGTGTGTGTGTGTGTGTGTGTGTGTGTATGTGCGTGTGCATGTGCATGTGTGTGTACTTGCTTATATTACATTATATTACAAATGTCCCCACAATGTAATATAAACCTAAAATGTGTGTGTTCTGCATTAAATCTGCAGTATTTCTGAATCATCTGAGATGGTCAATAAACTCACAGCTCCTCCTATTCCAGCGTTTGAATCGTTTGTAACATTGTTGCATAAATTCACAACAGCTAAATTTACTAAGAGTGTCTTCTTGGTGGAGGTCAAAGAGCTGCTCGTAGTTTTGAGTCTGATTCATATCTGGTTCAATAAATGTTTGTACTTGGTCATTGAACTTTACACTCATATCCGGCACACACTCTGCTTAACTTCATGAATCATAGCAGCACTGTCAGGATTATGTTCAGATCTGTTTCTGGTTGTTCAGTTTAGTGCGTGAACAGGTAAAGTGTTCTTAAATTACTGAAATATTTACAGTGCGCACACCCATGGCCAGACTTAAAAAGTATGTTTGTTTTCTGAAAAGAATAAACATTAGTTTGCCTAAAATGAACCATATCACGTTTCACTGTTGAAATGTTATTTTTGCTGAGAAATAATTTAGTCAACAACATTTTTTCACAGACAAAAACAAGACGACAACTAAATAAAACCAGCTTTGAATGACAAAAACTATTGAAATTTTCGTCAAGGAATCAAAATGAGACAAAAATGAGATCCATGATAGATAGATGCAGTTTTATGATGGAAAGATGCAGTTTTATGATGAATAGATGCACTTTTATGATGGATGGATGCACTTTTATGATGGATAGATGCAGTTTTATAATGGATGGATGCACTTTTATGATGAATAGATGCACTTTTATGATGAATAGATGCACTTTTATGATGGATGAATGCACTTTTATGATGGATAGATGCAGTTTTATGATGGATGGATGCACTTTTATGATGGATAGATGCAGTTTTATGGTGGATGGATGCACTTTTATGATGATAGACGCACTTTTATGATGAATAGATGCACTTTTATGATGGATAGATGCAGTTTTATGATGGATGGATGCACTTTTATGATGGAAAGACACACTTTATGATGATAGACGCACTTTTATGATGATAGATGCACTTTTATGATGGATAGATGCAGTTTTATGATGGATGGATGCACTTTTATGATGGATAGATGCAGTTTTATGATGGATGGATGCACTTTTATGATGAATAGATGCACTTTTATGATGGATAGATGCACTTTTATGATGGATAGATGCACTTTTATGATGAATAGATGCACTTTTATAATGATAGATGCACTTTTATGATGGATAGATGCACTTTTATGATGGATAGATGCAGTTTTATGATGGATGGATGCACTTTTATGATGGATAGATGCAGTTTTATGATGCATGGATGCACTTTTATGATGAATAGATGCACTTTTATGATGGATAGATGCACTTTTATGATGGATGGATGCACTTTTATGATGGATAGATGCAGTTTTATGATGGATGGATGCACTTTTATGATGGATAGATGCAGTTTTATGGTGGATGGATGCACTTTTATGATGATAGACGCACTTTTATGATGAATAGATGCACTTTTATGATGGATAGATGCAGTTTTATGATGGATGGATGCACTTTTATGATGGAAAGACACACTTTTATGATGATACTTTTATGATGAATAGATGCACTTTTATGATGGATAGATGCAGTTTTATGATGGATGGATGCACTTTTATGATGGATAGATGCAGTTTTATGATGGATGGATGCACTTTTATGATGAATAGATGCACTTTTATGATGGATAGATGCAGTTTTATGATGATAGATGCACTTTTATGATGAACAGATGCACTTTTATGATGGATGAATGCCCTTTTATGATGGATAGACACACTTTTATGATGATAGACGCACTTTTATGATGAATAAATGCACTTTTATGATGAATAGATGCACTTTTATGATGGATAGACACTTTTATGATGATAGATGCACTTTTATGATGAATAAATGCACTTTTATGATGGATAGATGCACTTTTATGATGGATAGATGCACTTTTATGATGGATAGATGCACTTTTATGATGGATAGATGCACTTTTATGATGATAGATGCACTTTTATGATGGATAGATGAAGTTTTATGATGGATGGATGCACTCATCATAAAAGTTTATGATGAATAGATGCACTTTTATGATGGATAGATGCACTTTTATGATGGATGGATGCACTTTTATGATGATAGATGCACTTTTATGATGAATAGATGCACTTTTATGATGGATGGATGCACTTTTATGATAAATAGATCCACTTTTATGATGATAGATGCACTTTTATGATGAATAGATGCACTTTTATGATGATAGATGCACTTTTATGATGGATAGATGCACTTTTATGATGAATAGATGCACTTTTATGATGAATAGATGCACTTTTATGATGATAGATTCACTTTTATGATGAATAGATGCACTTTTATGATGGACAGAATGCACTTTTATGATGAATAGAATGCACTTTTATGATGAATAGATGCAGTTTTATGATGGATAGATGCAGTTTTATGATGAATAGATGCACTTTATGATGATAGATGCAGTTTTATGATGAAAAGATGCACTTTTATGATGATAGATGCACTTTTATGATGAATAGATGCACTTTTATGATGGATAGATGCAGTTTTATGATGAAAAGATGCACTTTTATGATGATAGATGCACTTTTATGATGAATAGATGCACTTTTATGATGATAGATGCACTTTTATGATGAATAGATGCACTTTTATGATGAATAGATGCACTTTTATGATGAATAGATGCACTTTTATGATGGATAGATGCACTTTTATGATGAATAGATGCACTTTTATGATGATGGATGCACTTTTATGATAAATAGATGCACTTTTATGATGAATAGATTCACTTTTATGATGATGGATGCCGTTTTATGATGATAGATGCACTTTTATGATGAATAGATGCACTTTTATGATGAATAGATGCACTTTTATTATGAATAGATGCACTTTTATGATGGATAGATGCACTTTTATGATGAATAGATGCACTTTTATGATGATGGATGCACTTTTATGATGGATAGATGCACTTTTATGATGGATTGATGCACTTTTATGATGATAGAAGCACTTTTATGATGAATAGATGCACTTTTATGATGAATAGATGCACTTTTATGATGAAAAGATGCACTTTTATGATGGATAGATGCACTTTTATGATGAATAGATGCACTTTTATGATGGATAGATGCACTTTTATGATGAATAGATGCACTTTTATGATGGACAGAATGCACTTTTATGATGAATAGATGCACTTTTATGATGGATAGATGCACTTTTATGATGGATGGATGCACTTTTATGATGAATAGATGCACTTTTATGATGAATAGATGCACTTTTATGAAGGATAGATGCACTTTTATGATGATATATGCACTTTTATGATGAATAGATGCACTTTTATGATGGACAGAATGCACTTTTATGATGATAGATGCACTTTTATGATGAATAGATGCACTTTTATGATGAATAGATGCACTTTTATGATGGATAGATGCACTTTTATGATGAATAGATGCACTTTTATGATGAATAGATGCACTTTTATGATGGACAGAATGCACTTTTATGATGAATAGATGCACTTTTATGATGGATAGATGCACTTTTATGATGGATGGATGCACATTTATGATGAATAGATGCACTTTTATGAAGAATAGATGCACTTTTATGATGATAGATGCACTTTTATGATGAATAGATGCACTTTTATGATGAATAGATGCACTTTTATGATGATAGATGCACTTTTATGATGGACAGATGCACTTTTATGATGAATAGATGCACTTTTATGATGGACAGAATGCACTTTATGATGAATAGATGCACTTTTATGATGGATAGATGCACTTTTATGATGAATAGATGCACTTTTATGATGATGGATGCACTTTTATGATGGATAGATGCACTTTTATGATGGATAGATGCACTTTATGATGATAGATGCACTTTTATGATGAATAGATGCACTTTTATGATGAATAGATGCACTTTTATGATGAAAAGATGCACTTTTATGATGGATAGATGCACTTTTATGATGAATAGATGCACTTTTATGATGAATAGATGCACTTTATGATGAATAGATGCACTTTTATGATGGACAGAATGCACTTTTATGATGAATAGATGCACTTTTATGATGGATAGATGCACTTTTATGATGGATGGATGCACTTTTATGATGAATAGATGCACTTTTATGATGAATAGATGCACTTTTATGATGGATAGATGCACTTTTATGATGATATATGCACTTTTATGATGAATAGATGCACTTTTATGATGGACAGAATGCACTTTTATGATGAATAGATGCACTTTTATGATTGATAGATGCACTTTTATGATGATAGATGCACTTTTATGATGAATAGATGCACTTTTATGATGAATAGATGCACTTTATGATGGATAGATGCACTTTTATGATGAATAGATGCACTTTTATGATGGATAGATGCACTTTTATGATGGATAGATGCACTTTTATGATGGACAGAATGCACTTTTATGATGATAGATGCACTTTTATGATGGATAGATGCACTTTTATGATGGATGGATGCACTTTTATGATGAATAGATGCACTTTTATGATGAATAGATGCACTTTTATGATGAATAGATGCACTTTTATGATGATAGATGCACTTTTATGATGAATAGATGCACTTTTATGATGAATAGATGCACTTTTATGGTGATAGATGCACTTTTATGATGGACAGATGCACTTTTATGATGAATAGATGCACTTTTATGATGGACAGAATGCACTTTTATGATGAATAGATGCACTTTTATGATGATAGATGCACTTTTATGATGGACAGAATGCACTTTTATGATGAATAGATGCACTTTTATGATGAATAGATGCACTTTTATGATGAATAGATGCACTTTATGATGGATAGATGCACTTTTATGATGAATAGATGCACTTTTATGATGAATAGATGCACTTTTATGATGAATAGATGCACTTTTATGATGGACAGAATGCACTTTTATGATGAATAGATGCACTTTTATGATGAATAGATGCACTTTTATGATGAATAGATGCACTTTTATGATGAATAGATGCACTTTTATGATGGATAGATGCACTTTTATGATGATAGATGCACTTTTATGATGAATAGATGCACTTTTATGATGAATAGATGCACTTTTATGATGGATAGATGCACTTTTATGATGAATAGATGCACTTTTATGATGAATAGATGCACTTTTATGATGGACAGAATGCACTTTATGATGAATAGATGCACTTTTATGATGGATAGATGCACTTTATGATGGATGGATGCACTTTTATGATGAATAGATGCACTTTTATGATGAATAGATGCACTTTTATGATGATAGATGCACTTTATGATGAATAGATGCACTTTTATGATGAATAGATGCACTTTATGATGATAGATGCACTTTTATGATGGACAGATGCACTTTTATGATGAATAGATGCACTTTTATGATGGACAGAATGCACTTTTATGATGAATAGATGCACTTTTATGATGGATAGATGCACTTTTATGATGAATAGATGCACTTTATGATGATGGATGCACTTTTATGATGGATAGATGCACTTTTATGATGGATAGATGCACTTTTATGATGATAGATGCACTTTTATGATGAATAGATGCACTTTTATGATGAATAGATGCACTTTTATGATGAAAAGATGCACTTTTATGATGGATAGATGCACTTTTATGATGAATAGATGCACTTTTATGATGAATAGATGCACTTTTATGATGAATAGATGCACTTTTATGATGGACAGAATGCACTTTTATGATGAATAGATGCACTTTTATGATGGATAGATGCACTTTTATGATGGACGGATGCACTTTTATGATGGATAGATGCACTTTTATGATGAATAGATGCACTTTTATGATGGATAGATGCACTTTTATGATGATATATGCACTTTTATGATGAATAGATGCACTTTTATGATGGACAGAATGCACTTTTATGATGAATAGATGCACTTTTATGATGCTAGATGCACTTTTATGATGAATAGATGCACTTTTATGATGAATAGATGCACTTTTATGATGAATAGATGCACTTTTATGATGGATAGATGCACTTTTATGATGAATAGATGCACTTTTATGATGAATAGATGCACTTTTATGATGAATAGATGCACTTTTATGATGGACAGAATGCACTTTTATGATGAATAGATGCACTTTATGATGGATAGATGAAGTTTTATGATGGATGGATGCACTTTTATGATGAATAGATGCACTTTTATGATGAATAGATGCACTTTTATGATGAATAGATGCACTTTTATGATGATAGATGCACTTTTATGATGAATAGATGCACTTTTATGATGAATAGATGCACTTTTATGGTGATAGATGCACTTTTATGATGGACAGATGCACTTTTATGATGAATAGATGCACTTTTATGATGGACAGAATGCACTTTTATGATGAATAGATGCACTTTTATGATGATTGATGCACTTTTATGATGGACAGATGCACTTTTATGATGAATAGATGCACTTTTATGATGAATAGATGCACTTTTATGATGAATAGATGCACTTTTATGATGGATAGATGCACTTTTATGATGAATAGATGCACTTTTATGATGAATAGATGCACTTTTATGATGAATAGATGCACTTTATGATGGACAGAATGCACTTTTATGATGAATAGATGCACTTTTATGATGAATAGATGCACTTTTATGATGAATAGATGCACTTTTATGATGAATAGATGCACTTTTATGATGATAGATGCACTTTTATGATGAATAGATGCACTTTTATGATGAATAGATGCACTTTTATGATGATATATGCACTTTTATGATGAATAGATGCACTTTTATGATGGACAGAATGCACTTTTATGATGAATAGATGCACTTTTATGATGGATAGATGCACTTTTATGATGGATGGATGCACTTTTATGATGAATAGATGCACTTTTATGATGAATAGATGCACTTTTATGATGAATAGATGCACTTTTATGATGAATAGATGCACTTTTATGATGATAGATGCACTTTTATGATGAATAGATGCACTTTTATGATGAATAGATGCACTTTTATGATGATAGATGCACTTTTATGATGAATAGATGCACTTTTATGATGATAGATGCACTTTTATGATGAATATATGCACTTTTATGATGAATAGATGCACTTTTATGATGATATATGCACTTTTATGATGAATAGATGCACTTTTATGATGGAAAGATGCACTTTTATGATGAATAGATGCACTTCTATGATGAATAGATGCACTTTTATGAGGATAGATGCACTTTTATGATGAATAGATGCACTTTTATGATGGATAGATGCACTTTTATGATGGATAGATGCACTTTTATGATGGACAGAATGCACTTTTATGATGGATAGATGCACTTTTATGATGGATGGATGCACTTTTATGATGGATATGTGCACTTTTATGATGGATGGACACACTTTTATGATGATAGACGCACTTTTATGATGAATAGATGGACTTTTATGATGGATGGATGGATGGATGGATGCACTTTTATGATGGATAGACACACTTTTATGATGGATAGATGCACTTTTATGATGGATAGATGCACTTTTATGATGGATGGATGCACTTTTATGATGAATAGATGCACTTTTATGATGGATAGATGCACTTTTATGATGGATAGATGCACTTTTATGATGGACAGAATGCACTTTATGATGGATAGATGCACTTTTATGATGGATAGATGCACTTTATGATGATAGATGCACTTTTATGATGATAGATGCACTTTTATGATGAATAGATGCACTTTTATGATGAATAGATGCACTTTTATGATGGATAGATGCACTTTTATGATGGACAGAATGCACTTTTATGATGGATAGATGCACTTTTATGATGGATAGATGCAGTTTTATGATGGATGGATGCACTTTTATGATGAATAGATGCACTTTTATGATGGATAGATGCAGTTTTATGATGATAGATGCACTTTTATGATGAACAGATGCACTTTTATGATGGATGAATGCACTTTTATGATGAATAGATGCACTTTTATGATGATAGAATGCACTTTTATGATGAATAGATGCACTTTATGATGAATAGATGCACTTTTATGATGGATAGATGCACTTTTATGATGATAGATGCACTTTTATGATGGATAGATGCACTTTTATGATGAATAGATGCACTTTTATGATGGATAGATGCACTTTTATGATGGATAGATGCACTTTTATGATGAATAGATGCACTTTTATGATGAATAGATGCACTTTTATGATGAATAGATGCACTTTTATGATGACAGAATGCACTTTTATGATGAATAGATGCACTTTATGATGGATAGATGCACTTTTATGATGGATGGATGCACTTTTATGATGAATAGATGCACTTTTATGATGAATAGATGCACTTTTATGATGGATAGATGCACTTTTATGATGAATAGATGCACTTTTATGATGAATAGATGCACTTTTATGATGGACAGAATGCACTTTTATGATGAATAGATGCACTTTTATGATGAATAGATGCACTTTTATGATGAATAGATGCACTTTTATGATGGATAGATGCACTTTTATGATGAATAGATGCACTTTTATGATGAATAGATGCACTTTTATGATGGAATAGATGCACTTTTATGATGAATAGATGCACTTTTATGATGGATAGATGCACTTTTATGATGGACAGATGCACTTTTATGATGAATAGATGCACTTTTATGATGGATAGATGCACTTTTATGATGAATAGATGCACTTTTATGATGAATAGATGCACTTTATGATGAATAGATGCACTTTTATGATGAATAGATGCACTTTTATGATGAATAGATGCACTTTTATGATGAATAGATGCACTTTTATGATGGATAGATGCACTTTTATGATGAATAGATGCACTTTTATGATGAATGCACTTTTATGATGAATAGATGCACTTTATGATGGATAGATGCACTTTTATGATGAATAGATGCACTTTTATGATGATAGATGCACTTTTATGATGAATAGATGCACTTTTATGATGGATAGATGCACTTTTATGATGAATAGATGCACTTTTATGATGGATAGATGCACTTTTATGATGAATAGATGCACTTTTATGATGAATAGATGCACTTTATGATGAATAGATGCTCTTTTATGATGGATAGATGCACTTTTATGATGAATAGATGCACTTTTATGATGAATAGATGCACTTTTATGATGGATAGATGCACTTTTATGATGAATAGATGCACTTTTATGATGGATAGATGCACTTTTATGATGAATAGATGCACTTTTATGATGAATAGATGCACTTTTATGATGAATAGATGCACTTTTATGATGGATAGATGCACTTTATGATGAATAGATGCACTTTTATGATGAATAGATGCACTTTTATGATGAATAGATGCACTTTTATGATGACAGATGCACTTTTATGATGAATAGATGCACTTTTATGATGAATAGATGCACTTTTATGATGGATAGATGCACTTTATGATGAATAGATGCACTTTTATGATGAATAGATGCACTTTTATGATGAATAGATGCACTTTTATGATGATAGATGCACTTTTATGATGAATAGATGCACTTTTATGATGAATAGATGCACTTTTATGATGAATAGATGCACTTTTATGATGAATAGATGCACTTTTATGATGAATAGATGCACTTTTATGATGGACAGATGCACTTTTATGATGAATAGATGCACTTTATGATGATAGATGCACTTTTATGATGGAATAGATGCACTTTTATGATGAATAGATGCACTTTTATGATGAATAGATGCACTTTTATGATGAATAGATGCACTTTTATGATGGATAGATGCACTTTTATGATGAATAGATGCACTTTTATGATGAATAGATGCACTTTTATGATGAATAGATGCACTTTTATGATGGACAGATGCACTTTTATGATGAATAGATGCACTTTATGATGAATAGATGCACTTTTATGATGAATAGATGCACTTTTATGATGAATAGATGCACTTTTATGATGGATAGATGCACTTTTATGATGATAGATGCACTTTTATGATGAATAGATGCACTTTTATGATGAATAGATGCACTTTTATGATGGATAGATGCACTTTTATGATGAATAGATGCACTTTTATGATGAATAGATGCACTTTTATGATGGAATAGATGCACTTTTATGATGAATAGATGCACTTTTATGATGGATAGATGCACTTTTATGATGGATGGATGCACTTTTATGATGAATAGATGCACTTTATGATGAATAGATGCACTTTTATGATGATAGATGCACTTTTATGATGAATAGATGCACTTTTATGATGATTAGATGCACTTTTATGATGATAGATGCACTTTTATGATGGACAGATGCACTTTTATGATGAATAGATGCACTTTTATGATGGACGGATGCACTTTTATGATGAATAGATGCACTTTTATGATGGATAGATGCACTTTTATGATGAATAGATGCACTTTTATGATGATAGATGCACTTTTATGATGAATAGATGCACTTTTATGATGGATAGATGCACTTTTATGATGATAGATGCACTTTTATGATGAATAGATGCACTTTTATGATGAATAGATGCACTTTTATGATGAATAGATGCACTTTTATGATGGATAGATGCACTTTTATGATGAATAGATGCACTTTTATGATGAATAGATGCACTTTTATGATGAATAGATGCACTTTTATGATGGATAGATGCACTTTTATGATGAATAGATGCACTTTTATGATGGATAGATGCACTTTTATGATGGATAGATGCACTTTTATGATGAATAGATGCACTTTTATGATGAATAGATGCACTTTTATGATGGATAGATGCACTTTTATGATGAATAGATGCACTTTTATGATGAATAGATGCACTTTTATGATGGACAGAATGCACTTTTATGATGAATAGATGCACTTTTATGATGATAGATGCACTTTTATGATGGATAGATGCACTTTTATGATGAATAGATGCACTTTTATGATGAATAGATGCACTTTTATGATGGATAGATGCACTTTTATGATGAATAGATGCACTTTTATGATGAATAGATGCACTTTTATGATGAATAGATGCACTTTTATGATGGACAGAATGCACTTTTATGATGAATAGATGCACTTTTATGATGGATAGATGCACTTTTATGATGATGGAGATGCACTTTTATGATGAATAGATGCACTTTTATGATGAATAGATGCACTTTTATGATGAATAGATGCACTTTTATGATGAATAGATGCACTTTTATGATGAATAGATGCACTTTTATGATGAATAGATGCACTTTTATGATGATAGATGCACTTTTATGATGGACAGATGCACTTTTATGATGAATAGATGCACTTTTATGATGGACAGAATGCACTTTTATGATGATAGATGCACTTTTATGATGATAGATGCACTTTTATGATGGACGGATGCACTTTTATGATGAATAGATGCACTTTTATGATGAATAGATGCACTTTTATGATGAATAGATGCACTTTTATGATGGATAGATGCACTTTTATGATGAATAGATGCACTTTTATGATGAATAGATGCACTTTTATGATGAATAGATGCACTTTTATGATGGACAGAATGCACTTTTATGATGAATAGATGCACTTTTATGATGAATAGATGCACTTTTATGATGAATAGATGCACTTTTATGATGAATAGATGCACTTTATGATGATAGATGCACTTTTATGATGAATAGATGCACTTTTATGATGAATAGATGCACTTTTATGATGATATAGATGCACTTTTATGATGAATAGATGCACTTTATGATGGACAGAATGCACTTTTATGATGAATAGATGCACTTTTATGATGGAATAGATGCACTTTTATGATGGATAGATGCACTTTTATGATGAATAGATGCACTTTTATGATGAATAGATGCACTTTTATGATGAATAGATGCACTTTTATGATGAATAGATGCACTTTTATGATGATAGATGCACTTTTATGATGAATAGATGCACTTTTATGATGAATAGATGCACTTTTATGATGAATAGATGCACTTTTATGATGGATAGATGCACTTTTATGATGATAGATGCACTTTTATGATGAATAGATGCACTTTTATGATGAATAGATGCACTTTTATGATATAGATGCACTTTTATGATGAATAGATGCACTTTTATGATGGATAGATGCACTTTTATGATGAATAGATGCACTTTTATGATGAATAGATGCACTTTTATGATGATAGATGCACTTTTATGATGAATAGATGCACTTTTATGATGAATAGATGCACTTTTATGATGAATAGATGCACTTTTATGATGAATAGAATGCACTTTTATGATGATAGATGCACTTTTATGATGGATAGATGCACTTTTATGATGGATAGATGCACTTTTATGATGGATAGATGCACTTTTATGATGATAGATGCACTTTTATGATGAATAGATGCACTTTTATGATGGATAGATGCACTTTTATGATGGATAGATGCACTTTTATGATGGATAGACACACTTTTATGATGGATAGATGCACTTTTATGATGGATGTATGCACTTTTATGATGGATAGATGCAGTTTTATGATGAATAGATGCACTTTTATGATGAATAGATGCACTTTTATGATGGATAGATGCACTTTATGATGGACAGAATGCACTTTTATGATGGATAGATGCACTTTTATGATGGATAGATGCACTTTTATGATGATAGATGCACTTTTATGATGGATAGATGCACTTTTATGATGAATAGATGCACTTTTATGATGAATAGATGCACTTTTATGATGGATAGATGCACTTTTATGATGGACAGAATGCACTTTTATGATGGATAGATGCACTTTTATGATGGATAGATGCAGTTTTATGATGGATGGATGCACTTTTATGATGAATAGATGCACTTTTATGATGGATAGATGCACTTTTATGATGATGAGATGCACTTTTATGATGAACAGATGCACTTTTATGATGGATGAATGCACTTTTATGATGGATAGACACACTTTTATGATGATAGATGCACTTTTATGATGAATAAATGCACTTTTATGATGAATAGATGCACTTTTATGATGGATAGATGCACTTTTATGATGATAGATGCACTTTTATGATGGATAGATGCACTTTTATGATGAATAGATGCACTTTTATGATGGATAGATGCAGTTTTATGATGGATGGATGCACTTTTATGATGGATAGATGCACTTTTATGATGGATAGATGCACTTTTATGATGATAGATGCACTTTTATGATGGATAGATGCACTTTTATGATGGATAGATGCACTTTTATGATGATAGATGAAGTTTTATGATCAATGGATGCACTTTATGATGATATAGATGCACTTTTATGATGGATAGATGCACTTTTATGATGATATGCACTTTTATGATGAACAGATGCACTTTTATGATGAACAGATGCACTTTTATGATTATAGATGCACTTTTATGAAGAATAAATGCACTTTTATGATGGATAGATGCACTTTTATGATGAATAGATGCACTTTTATGATGAATAGATGCACTTTTATGATGGATGGATGCACTTTTATGATGAATAGATGCACTTTTATGATGAATAAATGCACTTTTATGATGGATGGATGCACTTTTATGATGATAGATGCACTTTTATGATGAATAGATGCACTTTTATGATGGATAGATGCACTTTTATGATGAATAGATGCACTTTTATGATGATAGATGCACTTTTATGATGAATAGATGCACTTTTATGATGGACGGATGCACTTTTATGATGGATAGATGCACTTTTATGATGAATAGATGCACTTTTATGATGGATAGATGCACTTTTATGATGATAGATGCACTTTTATGATGAATAGATGCACTTTTATGATGGACAGAATGCACTTTTATGATGAATAGATGCACTTTTATGATGAATAGATGCAGTTTTATGATGGATAGATGCACTTTTATGATGAATAGATGCACTTTTATGATGAATGGATGCACTTTTATGATGAATAGATGCACTTTTATGATGAATAGATGCACTTTTAAGATGAATAGATGCACTTTTATGATGGATAGATGCACTTTTATGATGGATAGATGCACTTTTATGATGAATAGATGCACTTTTATGATGAATAGATGCACTTTTATGATGGATAGATGCACTTTTATGATGGACAGAATGCACTTTTATGATGAATAGATGCACTTTTATGATGAATAGATGCACTTTTATGATGGACAGAATGCACTTTTATGATGAATAGATGCACTTTTATGATGATGGATGCACTTTTATGATGAATAGATGCACTTTTATGATGAATAGATGCACTTTTATGATGGATGGATGCACTTTTATGATGAATAGATGCACTTTTATGATGAATAGATGCACTTTTATGATGAATAGATGCACTTTTATGATGAATAGATGCACTTTTATGATGATGGATGCACTTTTATGATGAATAGATGCACTTTTATGATGAATAGATGCACTTTTATGATGATAGATGCATGTTTATGGTGAATAGATGCACTTTTATGATGGATAGAATGCACTTTTATGATGAATAGATGCACTTTTATGATGGATAGATGCACTTTTATGATAGATAGATGCACGTTTATGATGATAGATACACTTTTATGATGAATAGATGCACTTTTATGATGGACAGAATGCACTTTTATGATGAATAGATGCACTTTTATGATGAATAGATGCAGTTTTATGATGGATAGATGCACTTTTATGATGAATAGATGCACTTTTATGATGAATAGATGCACTTTTATGATGAATAGATGCACTTTTATGATGAATAGATGCACTTTTATGATGAATAGATGCACTTTTATGATGGATAGATGCACTTTTATGATGGATAGATGCACTTTTATGATGAATAGATGCACTTTTATGATGAATAGATGCACTTTTATGATGAATAGATGCACTTTTATGATGGACAGATGCACTTTTATGATGAATAGATGCACTTTTATGATGAATAGATGCACTTTTATGATGGACAGAATGCACTTTTATGATGAATAGATGCACTTTTATGATGGACAGAATGCACTTTTATGATGAATAGATGCACTTTTATGATGATAGATGCACTTTTATGATGAATAGATGCACTTTTATGATGGATAGATGCACTTTTATGATGAATAGATGCACTTTTATGATGAATAGATGCACTTTTATGATGGATAGATGCACTTTTATGATGAATAGATGCACTTTTATGATGAATAGATGCAGTTATATGATGCGTGGATGCACTTTTATGATGGATAGATGCACTTTTATGATGATAGATGCATGTTTATGGTGAATAGATGCACTTTTATGATGGATGGATGTTTATGGTGAATAGATGCACTTTTATGATGGATGGATGCACTTTTATGATGAATAGATGCACTTTTATGATGAATAGATGCACTTTTATGATGGATAGATGCACTTTTATGATGAATAGATGCACTTTTATGATGAATAGATGCAGTTATATGATGCGTGGATGCACTTTTATGATGGATAGATGCACTTTTATGATTGATAGATGCACTTTTATGATGCATAGATGCACTTTTATGATGGATAGATGCACTTTTATGATAAATAGATGCAGTTATATGATGCGTGGATGCACTTTTATGATGGATAGATGCATGATTGATAGATGCACTTTTATGATGGATAGATGCAGTTTTATGATGGATGGATGCACTTTTATGATGAATAGATGCAGTTTTATGATGGATAGATGCACTTTTATGATGAATAGATGCACTTTTATGATGAACAGATGCACTTTTATGATGATAGATGCACTTTTATGATGGATGGATGCACTTTTATGATGAATAGATGCACTTTTATGATGGATAGATGCAGTTTTATGATGATAGATGCACTTTTATGATGAATAGATGCACTTTTATGATGATAGATGCACTTTTATGATGGATGGATGCACTTTTATGATGAATAGATGCACTTTTATGATGATAGATGCACTTTTATGATGAATAGATGCACTTTTATGATGGATAGATGCACTTTTATGATGATAGATGCACTTTTATGATGAATAGATGCACTTTTATGATGGATAGATGCACTTTTATGATGATAGATGCACTTTTATGATGGATAGATGCACTTTTATGATGGATGGATGCACTTTTATGATGGATAGACACACTTTTATGATGATAGATGCACTTTTATGATGAACAGATGCACTTTTATGATGATAGATGCACTTTTATGATGAATAGATGCACTTTTATGATGAATAGATGCACTTTTATGATGATAGATGCACTTTTATGATGGACAGATGCACTTTTATGATGGATAGATGCACTTTTATGATGGACAGAATGCACTTTTATGATGAATAGATGCACTTTTATGATGATAGATGCACTTTTATGATGGACGGATGCACTTTTATGATGAATAGATGCACTTTTATGATGAATAGATGCACTTTTATGATGAATAGATGCACTTTTATGATGGATAGATGCACTTTTATGATGAATAGATGCACTTTTATGATGAATAGATGCACTTTTATGATGAATAGATGCACTTTTATGATGGACAGAATGCACTTTTATGATGAATAGATGCACTTTTATGATGAATAGATGCACTTTTATGATGAATAGATGCACTTTTATGATGAATAGATGCACTTTTATGATGATAGATGCACTTTTATGATGAATAGATGCACTTTTATGATGAATAGATGCACTTTTATGATGATATATGCACTTTTATGATGAATAGATGCACTTTTATGAT
This sequence comes from Gobiocypris rarus, assembly GCA_023029165.1. Taxonomy (NCBI): domain Eukaryota; kingdom Metazoa; phylum Chordata; class Actinopteri; order Cypriniformes; family Gobionidae; genus Gobiocypris; species Gobiocypris rarus. The sequence continues at coordinate 48,502,749 of CM040932.1, forward strand.
GGACAGAATGCACTTTTATGATGAATAGATGCACTTTATGATGGATAGATGCACTTTTATAATGGATGGATGCACTTTTATGATGAATAGATGCACTTTTATGATGAATAGATGCACTTTTATGATGAATAGATGCACTTTTATGATGAATAGATGCACTTTTATGATGATAGATGCACTTTTATGATGAATAGATGCACTTTTATGATGAATAGATGCACTTTTATGATGATAGATGCACTTTTATGATGAATAGATGCACTTTTATGATGATAGATGCACTTTTATGATGAATAGATGCACTTTTATGATGAATAGATGCACTTTTGATGATATATGCACTTTTATGATGAATAGATGCACTTTTATGATGGATAGATGCACTTTTATGATGAATAGATGCACTTTTATGATGAATAGATGCACTTTTATGATGGATAGATGCACTTTATGATGAATAGATGCACTTTTATGATGGATAGATGCACTTTTATGATGGATAGATGCACTTTTATGATGGACAGAATGCACTTTTATGATGGATAGATGCACTTTTATGATGGATGGATGCACTTTTATGATGGATAGATGCAGTTTTATGATGGATGGATGCACTTTTATGATGATAGATGCACTTTTATGATGAATAGATGCACTTTTATGATGGATAGATGCACTTTTATGATGGATGGATGCACTTTTATGATGGATAGACACACTTTTATGATGGATAGATGCACTTTTATGATGGATGGATGCACTTTTATGATGGATAGATGCAGTTTTATGATGAATAGATGCACTTTTATGATGATAGATGCACTTTTATGATGAATAGATGCACTTTTATGATGAATAGATGCACTTTTATGATGGATAGATGCACTTTTATGATGGACAGAATGCACTTTTATGATGGATAGATGCACTTTATGATGGATAGATGCAGTTTTATGATGGATGGATGCACTTTTATGATGAATAGATGCACTTTTATGATGGATAGATGCAGTTTATGATGATAGATGCACATTTATGATGAACAGATGCACTTTTATGATGGATGAATGCACTTTTATGATGGATAGACACACTTTTATGATGATAGACGCACTTTTATGATGAATAAATGCACTTTTATGATGAATAGATGCACTTTTATGATGGATAGACACTTTTATGATGATAGATGCACTTTTATGATGGATAGATGCACTTTTATGATGAATAAATGCACTTTTATGATGGATAGATGCAGTTTTATGATGGATGGATGCACTTTTATGATGGATAGATGCACTTTTATGATGAATAGATGAACTTTTATGATGATATATGCACTTTTATGATGGATAGATGCACTTTTATGATGGATAGATGCACTTTTATGATAGATAGATGAAGTTTTATGATCAATGGATGCACTCATCATAAAAGTTTATGATGAATAGATGCACTTTTATGATGGATAGATGCACTTTTATGATGATATATGCACTTTTATGATGAACAGATGCACTTTTATGATGAACAGATGCACTTTTATGATGATAGATGCACTTTTATGATGAATAAATGCACTTTTATGATGGATGGATGCACTTTTATGATGAATAGATGCACTTTTATGATGAATAGATGCACTTTTATGATGGATGGATGCACTTTTATGATGAATAGATGCACTTTTATGATGAATAAATGCACTTTTATGATGGATGGATGCACTTTTATGATGATAGATGCACTTTTATGATGGATAGATGCACTTTTATGATGGATAGATGCACTTTTATGATGAATAGATGCACTTTTATGATGATAGATTCACTTTTATGATGAATAGATGCACTTTTATGATGGACAGAATGCACTTTTATGATGAATAGATGCACTTTTATGATGAATAGATGCAGTTTTATGATGGATAGATGCACTTTTATGATGATAGATTCACTTTTATGATGAATAGATGCACTTTTATGATGGACAGAATGCACTTTTATGATGAATAGAATGCACTTTTATGATGAATAGATGCAGTTTTATGATGGATAGATGCAGTTTTATGATGAATAGATGCACTTTTATGATGAATAGATGCACTTTTATGATGAATAGATGCACTTTTATGATGAATAGATGCACTTTTAAGATGAATAGATGCACTTTTATGATGGATAGATGCACTTTTATGATGGATAGATGCACTTTTATGGTGAATAGATGCACTTTTATGATGGATAGATGCACTTTTATGATGAATAGATGCACTTTTATGATGGACAGAATGCACTTTTATGATGAATAGATGCACTTTTATGATGGACAGAATGCACTTTTATGATGAATAGATGCACTTTTATGATGATGGATGCACTTTTATGATGAATAGATGCACTTTTATGATGAATAGATGCACTTTTATGATGAATAGAATGCACTTTTATGATGAATAGATGCAGTTTTATGATGGATAGATGCAGTTTTATGATGAATAGATGCACTTTTATGATGAATAGATGCACTTTTATGATGAATAGATGCACTTTTATGATGAATAGATGCACTTTTAAGATGAATAGATGCACTTTATGATGGATAGATGCACTTTTATGATGGATAGATGCACTTTTATGATGAATAGATGCACTTTTATGATGAATAGATGCACTTTTATGATGAATAGATGCACTTTTATGATGGACAGAATGCACTTTTATGATGAATAGATGCACTTTTATGATGGACAGAATGCACTTTTATGATGAATAGATGCACTTTTATGATGATGGATGCACTTTTATGATGAATAGATGCACTTTTATGATGAATAGATGCACTTTTATGATGGATGGATTCACTTTTATGATGAATAGATGCACTTTTATGATGAATAGATGCACTTTTATGATGGACAGAATGCACTTTTATGATGAATAGATGCACTTTTATGATGATGGATGCACTTTTATGATGAATAGATGCACTTTTATGATGGATGGATGCACTTTTATGATGAATAGATGCACTTTTATGATGAATAGATGCACTTTTATGATGGATAGATGCACTTTTATGATGAATAGATGCACTTTTATGATGAATAGAATGCACTTTTATGATAAATAGATGCAGTTATATGATGCGTGGATGCACTTTTATGATGGATAGATGCACTTTTATGATTGATAGATGCACTTTTATGATGGATGGATGCACTTTTATGATGAATACATGCAGTTTTATGATGGATAGATGCAGTTTTATGATGAATAGATGCACTTTTATGATGAACAGATGCACTTTTATGATGATAGATGCACTTTTATGATGGATGGATGCACTTTTATGATGAATAGATGCACTTTTATGATGGATAGATGCAGTTTTATGATGATAGATGCACTTTTATGATGAACAGATGCACTTTTATGATGATAGATGCACTTTTATGATGGATGGATGCACTTTTATGATGAATAGATGCACTTTTATGATGATAGATGCACTTTTATGATGAATAAATGCACTTTTATGATGGATAGATGCAGTTTTATGATGGATGGATGCACTTTTATGATGAATAGATGCACTTTTATGATGGATAGATGCACTTTTATGATGATAGATGCACTTTTATGATGGATAGATGCACTTTTATGATGGATGGATGCACTTTTATGATGGATAGACACACTTTTATGACGATAGATGCACTTTTATGATGAACAGATGCACTTTTATGATGGATAGATGCACTTTTATGATGAATAAATGCACTTTTATGATGGATAGATGCAGTTTTATGATGGATGGATGCACTTTTTGATGAATAGATGCACTTTATGATGGATAGATGCACTTTTATGATGATAGATGCACTTTTATGATGAATAGATGCACTTTTATGATGGATAGATGCACTTTTATGATGATAGATGCACTTTTATGATGAACAGATGCACTTTTATGATGGATAGATGCACTTTTATGATGGATAGATGCACTTTTATGATGATAGATGCACTTTTATGATGAATAGATGCACTTTTATGATGATAGATGCACTTTTATGATGGATAGATGCACTTTTATGATGGATGGATGCACTTTTATGATGGATAGACACACTTTTATGATGATAGATGCACTTTTATGATGGATGGATGCACCTTTATGATGGATAGACACACTTTTATGATGATGGATGCACTTTTATGATGAATAGATGCACTTTTATGATGGATAGATGCACTTTTATGATGATAGATACACTTTTATGATGAATAAATGCACTTTTATGATGGATGGATGCACTTTATGATGACCAGATGCACTTTTATGATGGATAGATGCACTTTTATGATGAATAGATGCACTTTTATGATGGATGGATGCACTTTTATAATGGATAGACACACTTTTATGATGGATAGATGCACTTTTATGATGAATATATGCACTTTTATGATGGATGGATGCACTTTTATGATGGATAGACGCACTTTTATGATGGATAGATGCACTTTTATGATGGATGGATTCACTTTTATGATGAATAGATGCACTTTTATGATGAATAGATGCACTTTTATGATGGACAGAATGCACTTTTATGATGAATAGATGCACTTTTATGATGATGGATGCACTTTTATGATGAATAGATGCACTTTTATGATGGATGGATGCACTTTTATGATGAATAGATGCACTTTTATGATGAATAGATGCACTTTTATGATGGATAGATGCACTTTATGATGAATAGATGCACTTTTATGATGAATAGAATGCACTTTTATGATAAATAGATGCAGTTATATGATGCGTGGATGCACTTTTATGATGGATAGATGCACTTTTATGATTGATAGATGCACTTTTATGATGGATAGATGCAGTTTTATGATGGATGGATGCACTTTTATGATGAATACATGCAGTTTTATGATGGATAGATGCAGTTTTATGATGAATAGATGCACTTTTATGATGAACAGATGCACTTTTATGATGATAGATGCACTTTTATGATGGATGGATGCACTTTTATGATGAATAGATGCACTTTTATGATGGATAGATGCAGTTTTATGATGATAGATGCACTTTTATGATGAACAGATGCACTTTTATGATGATAGATGCACTTTTATGATGGATGGATGCACTTTTATGATGAATAGATGCACTTTTATGATGATAGATGCACTTTTATGATGAATAAATGCACTTTTATGATGGATAGATGCAGTTTTATGATGGATGGATGCACTTTTATGATGAATAGATGCACTTTTATGATGGATAGATGCACTTTTATGATGATAGATGCACTTTTATGATGGATAGATGCACTTTTATGATGGATGGATGCACTTTTATGATGGATAGACACACTTTTATGACGATAGATGCACTTTTATGATGAACAGATGCACTTTTATGATGGATAGATGCACTTTTATGATGAATAAATGCACTTTTATGATGGATAGATGCAGTTTTATGATGGATGGATGCACTTTTTGATGAATAGATGCACTTTTCTGATGGATAGATGCACTTTTATGATGATAGATGCACTTTTATGATGAATAGATGCACTTTTATGATGGATAGATGCACTTTTATGATGAATAGATGCACTTTTATGATGAATAGAATGCACTTTATGATAAATAGATGCAGTTATATGATGCGTGGATGCACTTTTATGATGGATAGATGCACTTTTATGATTGATAGATGCACTTTTATGATGGATAGATGCAGTTTTATGATGGATGGATGCACTTTTATGATGAATACATGCAGTTTTATGATGGATAGATGCAGTTTTATGATGAATAGATGCACTTTTATGATGAACAGATGCACTTTTATGATGATAGATGCACTTTTATGATGGATGGATGCACTTTTATGATGAATAGATGCACTTTTATGATGGATAGATGCAGTTTTATGATGATAGATGCACTTTTATGATGAACAGATGCACTTTTATGATGATAGATGCACTTTTATGATGGATGGATGCACTTTTATGATGAATAGATGCACTTTTATGATGATAGATGCACTTTTATGATGAATAAATGCACTTTTATGATGGATAGATGCAGTTTTATGATGGATGGATGCACTTTTATGATGAATAGATGCACTTTTATGATGGATAGATGCACTTTTATGATGATAGATGCACTTTTATGATGGATAGATGCACTTTTATGATGGATGGATGCACTTTTATGATGGATAGACACACTTTTATGACGATAGATGCACTTTTATGATGAACAGATGCACTTTTATGATGGATAGATGCACTTTTATGATGAATAAATGCACTTTTATGATGGATAGATGCAGTTTTATGATGGATGGATGCACTTTTTGATGAATAGATGCACTTTTATGATGGATAGATGCACTTTATGATGATAGATGCACTTTTATGATGAATAGATGCACTTTTATGATGGATAGATGCACTTTTATGATGATAGATGCACTTTTATGATGAACAGATGCACTTTTATGATGGATAGATGCACTTTTATGATGGATAGATGCACTTTTATGATGATAGATGCACTTTTATGATGAATAGATGCACTTTTATGATGATAGATGCACTTTTATGATGGATGATGCACTTTTATGATGGATGGATGCACTTTTATGATGGATAGACACACTTTTATGATGATAGATGCACTTTTATGATGGATGGATGCACCTTTATGATGGATAGACACACTTTTATGATGATGGATGCACTTTTATGATGAATAGATGCACTTTTATGATGGATAGATGCACTTTTATGATGATAGATACACTTTTATGATGAATAAATGCACTTTTATGATGGATGGATGCACTTTTATGATGACCAGATGCACTTTTATGATGGATAGATGCACTTTTATGATGAATAGATGCACTTTTATGATGGATGGATGCACTTTTATGATGGATAGACACACTTTTATGATGGATAGATGCACTTTTATGATGGATATGTGCACTTTTATGATGGATGGATGCACTTTTATGATGGATAGACGCACTTTTATGATGGATAGATGCACTTTTATGATGAATAAATGCACTTTTATGATGAATAGATGCACTTTTATAATGGATGGATGCACTTTTATGATGAATAGATGCACTTTTATGATGATAGATGCACTTTTATGATGATAGATGCACTTTTATGATGGATAGATGCACTTTTATGATGAATAGATGCACTTTTATGATGAATAGATGCACTTTTATGATGATAGATGCACTTTTATGATGAATAGATGCACTTTATGATGGACAGAATGCACTTTTATGATGAATAGAATGCACTTTTATGATGAATAGATGCACTTTTATGATGGATAGATGCACTTTTATGATGGACAGAATGCACTTTTATGATGAATAGATGCACTTTTATGATGAATAGATGCACTTTTATGATGATAGATGCACTTTTATGATGGATAGATGCACTTTTATGATGATAGATGCACTTTTATGATGAATAGATGCACTTTTATGATGATAGATGCACTTTTATGATGGATGGATGCACTTTTATGATGGATAGACACACTTTTATGATGATAGACGCACTTTTATGATGAATAGATGCACTTTTATGATGATAGATGCACTTTTATGATGAATAAATGCACTTTTATGATGGATAGATGCAGTTTTATGATGGATGGATGCACTTTTATGATGAATAGATGCACTTTTATGATGGATAGATGCACTTTTATGATGATAGATGCACTTTTATGATGGATAGATGCACTTTTATGATGGATGGATGCACTTTTATGATGGATAGACACACTTTTATGATGATAGATGCACTTTTATGATGAACAGATGCACTTTTATGATGGATAGACACACTTTTATGATGATGGATGCACTTTTATGATGGATAGATGCAGTTTTATGATGGATGGATGCACTTTTATGATGAATAGATGCACTTTTATGATGATAGATGCACTTTTATGATGGATGGATGCACTTTTATGATGATAGATGCACTTTTATGATGGACGGATGCACTTTTATGATGAATAGATGCACTTTTATGATGGATGGATGCACTTTTATGATGAATAGATGCACTTTTATGATGGATGGATGCACTTTTATGATGAATAGATGCACTTTTATGATGATAGATGCACTTTTATGATGGATGGATGCACTTTTATGATGAATAGATGCACTTTTATGATGGATGGATGCACTATTATGATGGATAGATGCACTTTTATGATGGATAGATGCACTTTTATGATGAATAGATGCACTTTTATGATGGATGGATGCACTTTTATGATGGACAGAATGCACTTTTATGATGATAGATGCACTTTTATGATGATAGATGCACTTTTATGATGAATAGATGCACTTTTATGATGATAGATGCACTTTTATGATGAATAGATGCACTTTTATGATGGATAGATGCACTTTTATGATGAATAGATGCACTTTTATGATGGATAGATGCACTTTTATGGACTTTTTGGGTGAACTTTTAAAAGAAAGTTATTTTGTACTTTTACTTAAGTAAAAATCTGTCTTTCCAACTTTCGCTTGTAACAGGGTAATTTTTGACCAGTGGTACTTTTACTGAAGTAATGGAGTTGTGTCCTTTGTCCACCTCTGCGGTTACGGCACACGAGGCCGTGATGTGAAGCTACTGTATGATTATCATCGATCATCATGAGATCTGCAGCTGCGGAAACGGACGCTATATCTCCGTGACCAATGGCTTTTAGTACAGATTGCAGACTCTAAATCACACAAAACATGGAACATTGTGGGCGGCGGATTGTAGTGAACACAGTCGCAGGAAGAGCCTGATCGCTGACCAGACTTCCTGAAGCTGAGACAACCAAGGAAAACTGGCCGTGAACCTGCCGAGAAATGAACGGACACACATTAATAAAGACGTGACTGACAGCTCAGATTGTGCCAGCGGATGGGCGGCAGACATTAAACACACACACTCTCTAACACACTCACACACACATCAAGCTCTTCTCAAGCTTTTTATTGGCATCGATGGCTCCATGAAAACCTTTAACATCCATGAAATCCTTCCACTAAACTTTCTTTGGGGAACCAGAAATGGTCCTTCATAAATCACCAGTGAAACAAACACATGCAGCTGCTTCTATGCAAAAAAATACAGAGTTGACTTGTTTATGATACACAAAATGCTGTTCAGCAACAATACACCCTCTGTCAACAGAAACTGGACTGGTGTTGGTGCACTTGAGTTTGTGGATATAACACTTTACAACACGGGTGCACTAATATACATTAACTAATGCTTAACTAATGCACAGATAATCTCATGTTAATGTATGAATCATGAAGAACTAATCCATGAATTCATGATTAATAATTAAGCATGAAGTAATGCATATTAGTGCATCATTATTGATTATGTCTTGTTAAGCTTCATTGTCCGGTTCAGGGGCCGTTTACACCACACCGCTTTCAACTAAAAACTGTGTGTGTGTTGTGGCCGTTCATTTACACGACCACAGCGTTTTGGGGCCTGCAAATGCAAACTTTGAAAAACAGGTTTCAAAGCACAAGGTTTTAAAAGGGACACCATTATTATCTACAAAAACTGTGAAGACAGTGACATCATGCCTGTGTGTGTGTGACATGTTCAGTCTCTAGAGACGTGTGTGTTTCTTTACACAGCGCTTCCTACAGGCCTGGCAGCAGAACACAACGATTACACTCGTTTCTGTCCACTGGGACAGTTTTTAGTACAGCGCTGTCGTCTAAACGAACCCTCAGTTTAGATTTCCTTTGTCACTGTTTTGCCTGAGTTCTCGTCAGAGGTTTGTTACCATGGTTTCTGATTAGTGACACACCTGTTCCTTGTTTGGTTGATCATTATTCCCTGTTCCTCTGTTGGTCGTCAGAAGTGTTTCTAGTTCTGTGTTCATTCGAGTCTCTGTATTCCTCGTTCGTTCTGTGTCTTCTGGGATTTGAGATACACGATTTTGCAGGATAATATCATAATTAAATGTCCCAATACTTTCGCAAAGTTGTTCTTTATAGTTACTGGCCTAAATAGATGAATTCATTGTGAATTTAGCAAAATGAACATCTTGTGTCAATATCAGTTTTATATTTCTTCATGAAAGGTTAACTTCAGACCGCCGCCCTGCGTTTCTCTCATAGCTGAAATATGCAGTGACTGACGCCATAACATGTCCATAAACAATCAGTGTATGTCACACTCGTGAGAACCGAAGTGCATTATGGGCGGAGCTGCCATTTGTAAGGTATCAATGCTGTGGGGGTTTTTGAGAATCAATTCAGTGCAAATTCATGACAGACATTTTCACAGTTTTCTACCGTTAAAATCACAGTCATTTGTTGCAGTGTGCGGTAGATGGCCCTGTTTGTCTATAGAGTATGCCCTTTTAATTGGTCGTTTCAGTCATTGTGAGTCACGTATCGTAACAACGATGACGACAAGAGACAACAGCGGGAAATGTAAAAATCACTTCCTCGGAGCAGCCAACGAAAAAGAAAAGAGCACAAAAATATAGAATTGATAAGAACTCAAATATAGTTGATAAGAAAGTGATTATAATAATAGAGATAGGCTAAACCTGTACTAACATTCCACATACATCTCCCCAGTGTTCCCCTTGTTGTGTTCCTGTCTCCCAATCCCTCATAATGTGTCAATCATGTCTGATGGGTTTATTAAGGTATCTGGAGGAGGGAAGTAATTATGGATTTAGATGGCTCAAGGTTTAAAAAGGCTGGGTCTTTGAAGATTAGCAAGTTTATTCAAATGACACTTTAAAAGGTATATTTCAATATAGGCCAATACTTAGGTAGGCCTAACCTAAAATAGGCCTTTGTATAAACCACACACACACACACACACACACACACACACACACACACACACACACACACACACACACACACACACACACACACACACACACACACACACACACACACACACACACACACACACACACACACACACTCACACACACACACACACACACACTGCCCCTAAACCTACCCATCACAGGAGACATTTACATTTTCAAAAAACATCACTTAGTGTGATTTATAAGATGTTTTCCTCATGGGGACCAAAAAATGTCCCCACAAGGACAAGGATTTTGGATATTGCCATCTTTGTGGGGACATTTTGTCCCCATACCATAGGGATTACCAGTCCACACATACACACACACACACACACACCAAATAGTTCATATAACTAAGCCTACTCACAAAGCTTAGGCTTACAAATAGTGAAATTGTAAATCTCTTTCTTTAGGTCACTGGTGCCGAGCTAGCACATGTATATGTGAACCACACTTTGAGCTACAACAGTTGTGACTGTGGGCTTAAGCTCTGCCACCGAACACTGAGCGATTCTAATATTATCAAGAAGATGTCCTGTGGGAGAGCAGACGCAGAGGCTCTAGTCACAGAAGTCCTTGTCCCAAAGGCAGTACAGGAGCTGATCAACAAATTAAAAAGTGCTGAGAATCCACGTCCATTCTCGATTCAAACTGATGCATCCAACAAGGGCAATCGCAAGATTTTCACTGAAGAGAGCGGGGTCATGAACAAGTTGATCGATTTTGTTGAAAATCCAGATGAATCTGCTGAGGGAATAGTCACTACAATTCGGAGCATATCGTCCATAACACCATAAAGTATGCCCTGGATCAGCTCTCAGTCCACATATAAAATGTAGTTCTGAAGGTCTACAGTTTCTTTTCCATCTCTGCAAAAAGGAGCGAGTCCCTGAAGGAGTTTTGTGCGTTTTGTGCTGTGGAGTTCCATGAAGTCATGCGCCATGTGGTGACCAGAGGTGACTCCACCCTGCGATCAGTCGCCTGCCCCACAGCTGGACTGCTCTCGAGTCCTGTCTCATTAGCATGGGTGTTGACTGTCCAAGGCACCTGCAAACATTGCTGAAATTAACAAGCAATGCTGCTGGCGTTGAGGACGACGAGCCTGATCTTGTGGAGGTGTATCTCCTCTTTTGTAACAACATCCTGACCCTCTTTGAAGAAGTGGTCAAACAGCTGGAGAGGAATGAGACCATATCAGCTGACCTCTTTTCTGACAAAACAATCTCAGAGAAGAGATGATGGGTTCTATGGCTACCTAACTAAACAAAAGCTTCAGCGTCTTTCTCCATCTGCTGCTGATGTTGCCAGACAGGACTTCTTAAACACTGCCATTAAGTACTTACAATAGTGGTTCAAATTTTCAGAAGACAACTGGCTTTTCCATCTACAGCCCCTCTCTCTGTATCTGGGAGGATCTCTTATGATGGCATGGGAAGATCATTGAGCAGCTTCACCTGGTTAGCAGGCGAAACATCTCCATGGATATGCTTTATGATGAGTGTGTGTCTGCCAGAGAAGTGGATGGCAGCTGATCTCCCAAACATCCGGCTGTGGTGTCCTTTGTCCTCAGCGTCCCATCTTCCACTGGGTATGTGGAGAGGGTGTTCTCGGCAATGAGAAATAAATGTTCAGTTAGACTAATAAAAAGTGAGCTGATCATCACTCTGAATTATGAGAGTGCAGCTCTACAGCTCAAACAACCACTCGCTGCTGCAAGAAATCAAAAACTACCTGCACAATGTACTTAGTCTGGAGGTTTATTTGTTTCTGTGAGATTTTCCATGTGCATACATACAGGTGTTGTATTGCTTGGATGCAATATTTGAGTGCAATATTTTCTTTATTAGCTGTTTTTTTAATGTATTATTAAAGCCGTTTTTAAATCCTATCCAATGGTTGAAAAGAAAGATGTAAACACAGTCACTGGTAGGCTGTGACGGCTGTCAATCAAAATGTGGAGCGGTGATTCGTTCCATGTGTCCCTGTCAGAAAACTCATGGATAATTCATTGGTTCTATTCTTAATATATAATATACATTAAAGGGGTGATGAATTGAGAAATCAGCTTTCCCTTGAGCTTTGATATATGAAAGGTCATGTTAATATAAGAATATTCTGTAAGTTTCAGAGCTGAAAACTTCCTTGTTAGTCAAAGAAAAGCTTTTATTGACACCAGGCCCAAATGATAGAGTGCTTCCGCGACGGAACACCGCCTCTACAGAATAATAAGCATGTGTAATTCAGTAGCCCCGCCCACCGACTCATCGCACTCCTTATACCATAAGCAAGATAGCTGACATGAGCTGTGTCTCATCTCGGAAGACTGCATCCTCCGGAGGTCACATTCAAAGGCTGCATGCGTCATGAGGCTGTCTCATTTAAAAAAACTAGGACACACAAATGCGCCCTTCGAATGCGCCCTTCTTTCACAGGAATGCGGAGTGTGCATGAGGTGTAGCCTTCGCTGCTGCAGATAACACACAATTCTTTGCGTTGCCGTTAACAACCGTCCAATTTGTTTCATATTATTTGTAAAAATGGCACCACCGTCAGATATACATGCAAGCGTAGATGTGGTGTTTAAATGTAAGTAGTTTCAAGCTTGTGTTTGTTTTTTAAGCTGTATAACCTCAAACACACAGGTGTGGTGAACAGGATTACAAGGGTTTAGTGATTTTCACTCGTTTAGAACAGGACATTGCTGTCAAGGCAAGAAACATTTCATAGTCATTTTCAAGTTATAAATAATCTTCATTCATATAACTGGCGTGAGAGTGCAACGAGGCTGAACGTGTTGGCATCGCAGCCTGATACTTCCTGCCTGTGTGTCCTTCGTAGGACGCCTCGTGTCATTCTGATAGAGGACACTCAGTATACCGCATCCTTCACAGGATGTGCCCTCTGGAGGACGCAGCCCTCGAAATCACACAGTCAATGTCGAGGTATGAGGATGGAGGTAGCAATGCGGGGTCAGCGCTCCTCCTGTACCTTCAGTACCCTGGATGCCAGCCGAATTTAGCCCCGCCCACAACATTTGAGCTCGGGGCAGTTCGGTCTGGACTCGCTCCATAGAGGAGTAATTATGCCTGAACAGAAACTGTTCGGACCAATGAAATCATCAGGGCGGGATTTAGGTGATGGTGGTCAGATGATCAACAGTAACGTAATCATCCACGTCATCAAAGGCGCTTGGGTTGAATTTGCTCTTATCCTAAACGGAGAACTTGTTCGTATATGCATTCACCGTCACTATTTCTCTCAGAAACGATGATCGTGTTGGTCAGTACTCTGTGTAAACTCCTTAAACTCTGTTTTTAAAACACTGGCAAAGATCGTTTACACTCATCTTTTTCTTCTAACGTTACTTAATCCAGCGCGCGTGTGGACAAGGTTACCAAGTTTTTTTGCAATGTCACACAATTGCTACTCAAAACTATAGCCCAAAAAAATCCCAGTAGCTTTCCCGGGAAAACATTGTGTTTGGGGGGCAAAATATGTTATTTTGGCAAGGCTGCCTGCTATAATTCGCATTCCTGGGTCTATATATCACATAATTGGGGTCGCTTCAACCCGCGGACATGGAGAATATCCCGTGGGAAAAACACGGAGTTGGCAACAGTGCAGTTGAGTTCTGCTGACATTTGATAACTAACGGCGTCGCTCCGTGGCTCTGATTGGTTGTGGGTCTATCCAATTGAGGTCTTTCCTGGTTGGGTTGAAACACGCCCCATAATCACAGCCCAATGGAGCGGTACCAGACTCATATTCTGACTAGAGTTGAGTACGACCATGTCAGGCTAATGGATCTATGTTCTCAAAGGATGACAATTTTCCCAAATAACGGTCCCTAGCATCTTTGTTGAGTTAATCGCGGTACGGCTTTTCTCATTTTTCTTTTGCTTCTCCAGTTTTGCGAGTTATTTGTTATCTCTACTCTTATAATATCCTCAATACGAGTCAGTCAGTAGCGATACCTCAAAGATGACGTCACACACAACAAACCCACGAGTCTGACAAAGGCTGATCAAGTGCTTTCATTCTCTGTCTTTATGAATAAAATTGTATCAACATGTCCTCCAACCAGTACGCCTTTATAGGTGGTTAGTCATTTTCTTGAAATACGACCCATAGGAGCGTTCAGTAAAGTCGCGCCTATCGACGATATTTTAATTCATGAATTATGACACATAGAGCATTTCCTAAAGTTGGTCTCCTAATTGACAACAGGACACTTTCATTTTAAAGCATTTCTCCCTTTTATCTGCATAATATTTCAGGTTTTGCATAGTCAATTAGTAAAGCATTGCAATATACAACAACATGTGATCGTGCAATCGTGAGTTCGAGCCCAGGGAACACATGTGCTCATGAAGTCTGAATGCACTATTAATCTCTGGGTAGGTTTAGGGATGGGGTGAGTGTAGTTATAAATAAAAATAAATATTTTTGCTAAATGGAAATATGAAAAATGGTGGTAAAAAGGCCACACATTGCATTAAAATGAACATGCATTTTGATTGGTAATGACAGTTATACGTCATTACATAAACCAACGCTGTCATTATTTTTACACCAGCTAGAGGGCGCATGACTTTAAAACGTTAATATGGGTCGTAATAAGGTGCTTGAAAAAAGACCTATAGAGTCGGGGTTTTTTGGAGGACAGGTTGAATTTTATGCTAGGCATCAGGCGTTTCAATCACATGAAAAAAACACTCGTTTACTCACATCGCGCCCCTGTATGTTGTTTTGCATGAAAAAAGCACAAAAACAAATTTATAGATAAAATGTACACAAACCTGTATTTAACCGAAGATGTGCTCCTATTTGATGGAGCTGCACTGCTCGTTCCTGAAGAGAACACCAAAAGCCTGTAAAAAAATGTCAACACTGGGTTGTTACGTCTGACCCAGGATCTGTAACAAAACTACCCAAATGCTGGGTTGTTACACCATATTACAAAAGTAATCCCCTCCAAATCAGTGAGTTCAGATTGAAAGCATGCAGACGCTTCTACACACATTTGTGAAAGAATGGGTCGCTCTCAGGAGCTCAGTGAACTCAAGCGTGGGGCCGGGATAGGTTGCCACCTGTGCAATAAGGCCATTCCTGACATTTCCTCACTACTAAATATTCCACGCTCAACTGTTAGTGGGATTATAACAAAGAGGAAGCGATTGGGAACAACAGCAACTCAGCCATGAAGTGAAATCCCAGAGCGGGGTCAGCACATGCTGAGGGTCACAGTGCGCAGAAATCACCAACTTTCTGCAGAGTCAATCGCTCCAGACCTCCAAACTCCTGTGGCCTTCAGATGAGCTCAAGAACAGTGCGGAGAGAGCTTCATGGAATGGGTTTCCATGGCCGAGCAGCTCATCCAAGCCATTACAAACACGCGTGTAACAGAGCACTGCAGGCATCACTGGAATAGCTCGACCTGCGGCGTGTTGAAGCACGAGACGAACACGTGATGTGAAGAATGTGTGAAATGACTGCAATGTGGCTGAGCGCTTCTGAAAACATCAACATTCATCCTGTAAATACAGATGGAAATCAAGGTGTCATCTGTTAACATTAAAGAACATGATCAAACTAACATTTACAAAGAATAACAAACATCTTGCTCACAGTTCATCTTATCTATGAACTTTAAAAGATGGTTGTTTCAACTTAAAATGATAAGTGTTTGTGCTACCTTTGAATGTTAAGTTTAGTCAACTTGAAATGTGAAGTTGAATCAAGTGGATCTCTGAGTCTCAATATTTGAATTAGTCTCATATTTAATGAAGTTTCTCATATTCTGTGAATCTGCTTTGAATCGATCTGTATAAAGCATTATAGAAATGAAGCTGATTATGCCGTGCGCTCGACTTCACCCTCTCTCCCAGAGTGACGAATGAACACAAAGCTGTGATTTTATTTATGATCTCTTTATTGAATCTTTTCAACAGATAAAAGTGGCTTTCAGACAAAATAGGGCTAATGCATAAGCAACCGTATCTGTGAGATGATCACTGAACGCCACTGAATCAAATACGCATCATAGCGTGCAGTGTGTGTGTGTGCTGCAGTGTGTGTGTGTGTGTGTGTGTGCATACTGACCGCTAACACGTGTGTGTCCAGTGAAAACACACTGTAACCACAACAGTGGAGATCTGAGAGGGTTCAGGGTGGTGCGAACGAGTTTCTGTGCTGATGTCAGTGTGTGTGTGTGTGTGTGTGTGTGTGTGTGTCATATTACATCACAGGGAAAATACAGCTAAAGCCTGTTAGAGGCCAAACAACATCAACCTCCGCTGACGCCTGTGGAGCTGCTCGACTGCGAACGCCTCTCAACTGAACATGCACAGATCCAAATCAGCCGTGTTTGAAGAATGATTTTGTGCAGAACATTACTAAAGGCCAGAAAACTTTTAATGAACGCTCGGACTGGGAGGAAATGCCACAGTAAATAAAATAAAAGTAAACATAACTGTATTTCCAACAAAAATATTCCAAAAACACCACAAGATTTAGATCCTATCGCCCAGCTCTTGCAGAAACCGTTGAACTAATCTAACAGAAGAGCATCATGGGTCCATCAGTGCTGTAGAGTGAGCGTAACGACACACACACACACACACACACACCCAGTGACGCACTGCAGTCACACACGGATTAAACACACGCTAGATAGGCAGAAATGCGTGCAGTACTCATGTGTGAGCTCGTCTAGACATCATTACTTCCTCAGTATCTTCATCCTGACGTGATTATTATGATCATATGACATTTAGAGGAGCAGCTCTGTCCAACCAAAAGTCTGTGTGTGTGTGTGTGTGTGTGTGTGTGTGTGTGTGTGTGTGTGTGTGTGTGTGTGTGTGTGTGTGTGTGTGTGTGTGTGTGTGTGTGTGTTGGGTAGGTTTAGGGGCAGTGTGTGTGTGTGTGTGTGTGTGTGTGTGTGTGTGTGTGTGTGTGTGTGTGTGTGTGTGTGTGTG
>CM040932.1:48528207-48538207 GCA_023029165.1 Gobiocypris rarus
AACACGAGTCTGACCTGGTAGGTAGACCAGGCTCTAGGAGGGAAGCAGTAGCAGAAAAGTGACCACTTTTGTCATGCTAGGTTGCGAATTCACCTTCAGGTGCTGCTAAGGCCAGATCAACTGATAGCAAGCATCCAGCCAGAGTCATGCTAGCGGTTTAGTGCTCAATCTCGGGACCTCGCCTTCAGGGAGGCCTGGTAAAGCTTACTACCTAACAGCAAGTTAAAACTGGCTGCTATGAACTCAGACTTTCTGGGGCTCAGTCTCAGGATGGCCTGATAAGGCCAACCACCTGACAGTACGTCTGCTGGCTGACAAAATAAATACCCACCCTGCTGGGGACTCGTCCTCAGGGAGGCCTGGTAGGGCCTACTAGCTGATAACAAGTCTTCTGCTACAAAAACCAACATCATTGGGAAGCATACCACGGGGAGACATATATTGGGAGGCTAGCTACCTGGTCGCAGCTGCTATGCATGTCCCCCAAGCGTCGGGACTTTCATCCAAGGAGGCCTGCTAAGACCTGCTACTTGTCAGCGAGACTACTCCCTGGACTGCCAAGGCCAACCAATTGAAGCAAACTGGCCTAACATGCCCTTCTGAGGCCGGCAGTAACCAACTCAGACCGGATCTCAGAAATGGGTATCCTGGAGCAATACTCAGCATAGTAGTCATTGCCCTTCTGTGGCCGGCCGTCATGGATGCCTGCTGAGGCCTACTACATGACAGTGCAGTCTTTGCTGGCAGATAAGCTGATAATACAGTGCCTACAGACCTGCTACCTAACTAACAGCAGTGTACTCAGCAAAATCTCAATAAACCCTTTAAACAAGGGGAGCACAACTTACGCCACCCTGCCTCAATGGAGGCTCCGAATTCAGGGGCCTACCATCTGCGTACATGGGCATCAGCTCATGACAATGCTCTTGCTTCAAGGGAGCATACTTCTAGAACCAGCATGAAGTGAAGGTTATACATTTCCGCTTGACCCAAGCTATAGTGGTGTAAAGCAGAATGATACAGAGCTGAGAGTGGAGTACTCAGAAACACCCTGCTTTAGTAGGGGAGTACTAACCACATGACCCTGAAATTTACAGGGTGAAGGCCTACCAGTTGCTCTAGATATGCCTGGCGGCCTAAGTTCATGAAGCTAGCTCTGTGAGGTGGGATCAAGCAAGCCAAACAGTCTCTTTGTGAAGCAAAGATGGCCTAACCCTGCCCCACGACCACTGCTAGGTCACTAACAAATTCTGCCTCTGCGCCAACATGCATTACTTGTCTCACCCCAGAATGCAGAAAGGGCCTTGGCCAAACGACATTAGGGGTACTAGAAAGCCTACACTCATGTAGAGAAGGGCCAGAGGTGGCAATGCTTTAGCAAAGCGCCTCCATCATCCCTACTATAAGCCTAGGCCAGCTACTGAGGTGGCCCTGGTGAGGGCCAGCCTGCAAGCATAGATCTTTACCTGAGGCTCGGAGCAGCAGCCTCAAGAGAAAACTCTCTCATAAGAGGTGTCACTCCAGCAAAACAATGGCATAAGATCTAACATAAGATCCAGTGTTTGTCTTTAATTTACATATACTCTCCACTAGAGAGGAGATGAACTGGACCAAAAAACTCCACAAGTAGTAACCTAACATGCTGTCTAACCCTCGATGGCTGCTCTGTCAAGTCCTCGTCGTCAGTGAGGAACCTGGGTGTGCTCTTTGATACCAATCTTTCGTTTGAAAGCCATGTTTCTAGCATCTGTAAAACTGCATTCTTTCATCTTAAAAATATATCTAAATTACAACATATGCACTCAATGCAAAATGCTGAACAGTTAATACATGCGTTCATGAGCTCAAAGCTAGATTATTGTAATGCTCTACTGGGTGGTTGCCCTGCTCGCTTAATAAACAAACTCCAGCTGGTCCAAAACGCAGCAGCTCGAGTTCTTACTAGAACCAGGAAGTATGAACACATTAGCCCGGTTCTGTCAACACTGCACTGGCTCACTATTAACATTGCATACATTTTAAAATCTTGCTTATTACTTACAAAGCACTAAATGGTTTATCTCCCCAGTACTTGAGTGAGCTCTTAACACATTATACTCCATCACGTCTACTGCGCTCTCTAAACTCTGACCTGCTGATAATACCTAGAATATCAAAATCAACTGCAGGCGGTCGATCCTTTTCCTATTTAGCACCTAAACTCTGGAACAGTCTTCCTAGCATTGTTCGGGAAGCAGACACACTCTGTCAGTTTAAATCTAGACTAAAAACACATCTCTTTACTATGGCATACACAAAGAACATTATCAATTTCTATTATTCAAATCAGTAAATGATTATTAGGCTGCATTATCTAGGTCAGCCGGAACCGGGAACACTTCCCATAACACCTGATGTACTCGTTACATCATCAGATGTTACACTAATGTTAGTCTCTCTGTTTATCCCGAGGTTTACTGCAGTCAGCCGGATCCAGATCAGATGGTGGACCTGCGCTAGACATGACCAACTCATCCCTGAAGTCTCAGAGAAACCGTGCCAACTAGACTCTCCTCTGTGAAGGCGTCCTTCACTTTCCCTCTGTACAGATGAAAACGACATCAAAATCATCAGAAATGACTAAAAACATTGTATCATGCAATGCCAGACAAGTCATTTGGCAGTCATTTTGTAAAGAAAAACTACGTGCCTACGCACATATTCAGAGGCGCTTGCCTATTGACTAAACACGTGATGCTTGTGTGCATGCCATCACCGCTCTCACAGAGTTTACACAAAAATGATAACAGTATCGTCAAAACTATTTCAAAACCTGTTTCAGGGTTTGTGTTCTCTAGCCGCCAGTGCTGTTTCCTTGCAAATCCAGAACGCATTCAAAGTTTTCTATTTTGGTTAAAATTGTGTTGTGTAAGTGGCCCCAAAGTAAATAACTAATGATTATTTACAACAGAAAGAAAAAAATTCTAACATAAACTTACTTTAGCTGGTTACTTTTACAGTAACTTTTTTCTAAAGCCAAAACAATCTCTCTTGCATTAATGTCCTGCTCTCACAGTGAAGCTGCTGTAAACCATCTGTACTGTAGAAAGCGCTGTATAGATGAAGATGACCTGACTGTGTGTGAGAATCATGCTAACAGCACGTGTCTGAAGCCGCTGACAGATTCACATCATCGTAACGACGCGTCCCAAAGCAAAACTCCCATCTACCCGAGCGGCCATTAATCCTGAGGGTCAGTCACACAAACGGACCTGAAGAGCAGAAACAACCACACAATAAAACTCCACAGCAACACGGCCATCACCAGATCAACTAAAACAATAAATCAATAACATCAGCAAATACAGCTGAATATTGATAATAATGTGAATGATTTCCTTCCGTGAGCAAAGGGCCAGTGTGTCCAGCAGGGGTCAGTGCGTCTCTGTGTTTCTACAGAAGCCTATTCCTGCCACACAACAACAATTATGACATAAAAAAGCAAAATAATGAGAAAGGTTTTTTTTCTAAATGATGTCACAATTGAAATGGTCATAATTTAGACTTTATCTCATAATTATAACATCATACGTAAGACTTTTTAATCTCACAATTACTTTTTATGTCATAATTCAGATGTTTTTGTCATAATTATGACTTTTTAATGTCATAAAAGACAAAAAAATAGAAAAATTGACTTATGACGTGTGTGTGTGTGTGTGTGTGTGTGTGTGTGTGTGTGTGTGTGTGTGTGTAGCAGCTCTCCTCTTTCCTCTAAGAGACTCTGATCATGTCCTGACTCCAGCGGTTCTGTGTTCCGGGAAAGACGGAGGGAAGTGGAGCTTTGGTTTTATTTGTGTTTGAATGTCTGAGCCGAGCTCAACTCCACTCACTGCTGCGCTGATGCTTATGAAAATATTTGTGGCACTTTATCAGGCTAAAAATACTGGCCGTGCTTTTCATGATGTCAACGTCGCTCAAAGGAAACACACACATTTAACTGTGTGAGCCGTGGATAAGAGCGGCAGTGTTTCATCAGTGTGTGTGTGTGTGTGTGTGTGGGTTTACAGCAGAATCTCTTCAGTCTGAGGAGCTCCACCATTATGATCTTCACATAAGACTCAGATGTGTTATCTTACTGAAATTGTAGGCTTTCACAATCCTGTTTGGCTGGTTTGTTTTACATTAATGGAAACGTATTCATCAAGGACGCTTTAAATAAATGCTGTTCTTTTGAGCTTTTTATTCAAAAATATGAAGTGTTTCCAACACTGATAATAATCATAAATGTGTGTTGAGCATCAGATCCTCATCTGAGAGTGATTAGTGAAGGGTCATGTGACACTGAAGACTGGAGTAATGATGATAAATTCAGCTTTAATCACAGGAATAAATCACACTTCACTATATATTCACATAGAATATATATTCAGTCTTTCTTTTGAATCTCTATTCGATATATTTTCTTTGTTCTACTGCTAAATATAACTTACTCATCACCATATATTGTTTAAATATTGCCAATCACGTTAACTTTGACATCACTAGCTTTTAATCTAAATCACCATCACACATTAGCATTTCGCTAGCCTGTTAGCTTGTCATCTCTGCACCCGGGTCTCCTGTTTTCTGAGTTCATTAAAAAACTGTGGTGAGTTGGAATAGTAAATAGTCTCCAACAAACCATTGTGGTAAGTTGGATTCATCAACAAACACGGTAAGCTATGTCTTCTCCTGTCATTGTCACTTGCACTGCTTGCTGCATGTTTAGTATAGGCTTCTCCGTCGGCAAACAGGGCTTCACATGTGATAAATATAAAGAGATAATTAGGCTGACGGAGAAGATTTCAGAATTAGAGACACACATCCAGACTTTATCTGAGAGTAGTGAGGATGTTACAGCTTTAGACACTGATTTGGATGCGAGTAGCTTAGTGAACTCTGTACATTCTCCGGTTCCGGCTGCAGGGCCTCCGCAGCAGGGAAACTGGGTAACGGTGAGGCGGCATAGTCACGGATCAAAAAACTTTTTGCAACACAGCACTTTCCCTCACTTTCACCAGTAGAGGTGCTCGTCGAACTCTGATTTGAAAAGCTTTGCGTAATGAACCTTTTTCTGATACAATTGTGCTGAAAGCTTCACTTCGCCATCACTAGTAAGATACACTCAAAGCAGTCAGACAGGCAACAACTCAACTTAGTATAACAGAGACCAGACAAAGAGTGAGGAACAGGGAGGAACTTAAAGTAGAAAACTGAAATGAGATAATTAACTAGATGCAGCTGAACTAAACTAGACTAATGAAGGTAACTATGGGAACAAAGGACTGGCGGGAAAACTGACAAAGGAACATGTGACAAATGCAAAAACACAACAGAAACAGACTAGACATGAGACAAAGCCTCTGAAGTTTGACTTTTTGCACCATTACAATACTTAGACAACTAGTCATCATATCTTCCGCTCCATGAAACAAATTAATGCTCAGAATCACACATATATGGTTCTTTAATGTATGGTTCTTTACTTAAATGCATTCATTTTCAATGGGCATTTATGCGGCTGAAACAGGTAGCCCAGTGCATCACACATTTTTCCACACTAACATTTTAATATACCATTACAGTCATTGTGGTATTTAGAAAAACATTTTGGGGAGGTAGGGTAGCGCACTATAGGTCCGCATGGCACAGCCTGACCCCTTGTCCTTAATGGCATTTTTTTTTTTTATTTATTACTTTTATACTTTTAAGTAGTTTTGAAACCAGTACTTTTACACTTTTACTTAAGTAAAAAGCTTGAGTTGATACTTCAACTTCCACAGAAGTATTTTTAAACCCTAGTATCTATACTTCTACTTGAGTAATAAATGTGACAACTTTTGACACCTCTGTGTATTGGACAGGTGATGAGCAGTGCTTTTCTCCACACTTACTGCTTAGAATTAAGGCAAATAAGTTCTATCTTGGTCTCATCAGACCAGAGAATCTTATTTCTCACCATCTTGGAGTCCTTCAGGTGTTTTTTAGCAAACTCTATGCAGGCTTTCATGTGTCTTGCACTGAGGAGAGGCTTCCGTCAGGCCAATCTGCCATAAAGCCCCGACTGGTGGAGGGCTGCTGTGATGGTTGACTTTCTACAACTTTCTCCCATCTCCCGACTGCATCTCTGGAGCTCAGCCACAGTGATCTTTGGGTTCTTCTTTACCTCTCTCACCAAGGCTCTTCTCCCCCGATAGCTCAGTTTGGCCAGACAGCCAGCTCTATGAAGGGTTCTGGTCGTCCCAAACATCTTACATTTAAGGATTATGGAGGCCACTGTGCTCTTAGGAACCTTTAGTGCAGCAGAAATGTTTTGTAGACTTGGCCAGATCTGTGCGTTGCCACAATTCTGTCTCTGAGCTCTTCAGGCAGTTCCTTTGACATCATGATTCTCATTTGCTCTGACCAGCACTGTGAGCTGTAATGTCTTATATAGACAGGTGTGTGGCTTTCCTAATAAAGTCCAATCAGTGTAATCAAACACAGCTGGACTCAAATGAAGGTGTAGAACCATCTCAAGGATGATCAAAAGCAATGGACAGCACCTGAGTTAAATATATGAGTGTCACAGCAAAGGGTATGAATTCTTAGGACCATGTGATATTTTAGTTTTTCTTTTTTAATAAATCTGCAAAAATGTCAACAATTCTGTGTTTTTCTGTCAATATAGGGTGCTGTTAGTCTGAGGTTACTGCGTTTTAGAAAATGTTTTCTTTAAAAACAATGTAATATGGCCTGATCGATTGCTCCTGATCTATTGCTTCAGTCTCCTGTCTGCCTCCTGCTCAGCTAGTGTTTGTAGCTCTGTACAGTCTTGCTTTTGAATCTCTATTTGATATATTTTCTTTGTTCTACTGCTAAATATAACTTACTCATCATCATATATTGTTTAAATATTGCCATTGTGGTCAGTTGGATTCATCAACAAACACGGTAAGCTATGTCATCTTCTCCTGTCATTGTCACTTGCACTGCTTGCTGCATGTTTAGTATAGGCTTCTCCGTCGGCGAACAGGGCTTCACATGTGATAAATGTAAAGAGATAATTAGGCTGACGGAGAAGATTTCTGAATTAGAGACACACATCCAGACTTTATCTGAGAGTAGTGAGGATGTTACAGCTTTAGACACTGATCTGGATGCGAGTAGCTTAGTGAACTCTGTACATTCTCCGGTTCGGCTGCAGGGCCCCGCAGGCAGGGAAACTGGGTAACGGTGAGGCGGCATAGTCACGGATCAAAAAAACACTCTTCCGTTCCGATTAGAATATCAAACAGGTTCTCCCCACTCAGTGACGCACCCACTGAGGATCCTGTTGAAAGTGCCCTAGTTATTGGCGATTCTATTACACGGAAAGTGAAAATAGAGACACCAGCCACCATAGTCACATGGTGAGCCAGAGCGCCTGACATCAAAGCTAAATTAAAAGTGCTGGCTAAAGCTAATCGTAAATTCTCTAAGATTATTATTCACGTCTGGACTAATGATGTTTGACTTCGCCAGTCGGAGATCACCAAAATTAACATTACAGAGGTGTGTGAACTCGCTAGTACGATGGCAGGTTCAGTTTTTGTTCTGGTCCGCTCCCCGTTAAAAGGAGTGATGAGATAGTTAGCAGATTATCATCACTCAATGGCTGGTTGTCTAAGTGGTGTCCGCAAAATAACATAGGGTTCATAGACAATTGGAAAAGCTTTTGGGGCAGACCTGGCCTGTTAAAATACGACAGAATCCATCCTTCTTGGAGTGCTGCTCTTCTCTCTAGTAATTTGGCATATAGTCTTAGAGCTAAACCTTGACTCACTGGGGCCCAGGTCAGGAAGCAGACGGACTGGCTTACCCGACCGCCTGCTAGCTGCCTCCCGTTACAGAAGTCAGGTAAATCCCAACATATAGACACTCTTTTACCTAGATATTATCACAAAGAGACTGTGTCTGTTCCGAATTAGTAATTACAAAAAACATCAAAACCATTCAACGGTAATAAATTAATTGATGTCCAACAAATAAACAATATATATAATACGGATAATCAAATGATAAAGCTTGGGTTGCTGAATATTGATCCCTTTCCCCAAAAGCGCTCATTGTTAATGATATCATTACAGATAATAATCTAGATGTGCTGTGTTTGACAGAAACCTGGCTAAAACCTGGACGATACAGGCCACAGGGCACAATACAGACTTTATCAAAGAATTTGCTGGTTTTCTATCAGAGTTAGTTCTGTAGATAAATTACTAATTGTTGGTGATTTTAATATCCATGTAGACAATGAAAAAGACACATTGGGATTGGCATTTAAAGACATTATAAACTCTACTGGAGTTAGGCAACACGTGTCAGGACCTACTCATCGCCATAATCATACTTTAGACTATAGACCTGCACTCCCGCGGTACTCCGCGGGACTCATGAGACCCAGCACAACCGAGTGCGGCGGGACAATATTTGATGGGGAATGCGGATGCGGGCGCCAAGATATTATTGTGTGCGGTTGGAAAATAAAATTATTTGCGGGACTCCTTGAAGTGAAATATCTAACAAAATAAAATAACTAGAAACAAGTAAACCTTTATTTATAATAAAATAAAATAAAACGATTTACAGGCGCATGATCGGAAGCTAACTCGCGTGGTTCATTGGCGCGAAACAGCCAAGCCTACAGTGGCAAAATGTCTGCACCGCATGACTACAGATATTATTAATTATTAAAGAGAAACAAAACTACAAAACCAAACAAAGGAAAATCTGATATTACCTAGTATTGTGTATACTTCTAATCGATGAAGCTACAAAGGCCACCACCACAAATGTTTCAGAATAAACACTCACACACACATATTCAACTATGCAGGAAACACACACAGTATCACATCAGACAGAGCATCAGACATACACACACACACACACTGCTTATAGGAGAGAGGAACACACACACACACACACACTCATTCCCTGCATTTCCACAAGTCAGGACGTCAAGTCAATGAAAGAAAATACACATTTGTGCACACACACACACACACATTCACACACACACACACACACTCAAGATTGGAAAGTTCGATGTGAAGGAACAGGAGCAAGTGATAAATTAACAGATAGCAGGCAGAATATGCAATGTATTTAAAAATACTTATACTTTTACGCGGATTTCGCGGGCGGGAGCAGAAACTTGACTGTTAGCGGGCGGGAGCGGCAGAAAATAATACATATTTTGCGGGAGCGGGCGGGGCGGGACAAAATCTTGCGGGAGCGGGCGGGAGCGGGATGGAAAAATCCGTCCAGCGCAGGTCTCTACTTTAGACCTAATATTGTCACATGGAATAAATGTTTATACCGTTGAAATTCTGCAGCAGAGCGACGACATCTCATATCATTATCTACTGTAGTATCATGTATACTTCATTTAGCTAAAGCTACAAAGCCATCCACACGTTTCAAAAATGGCAGGACTATCACCGCTGCGACTAAAGATTGCTTTGTAAATGATCTTCCTCATCAGAATCATCTCCTCAGCATTCCAGATAGCTTAGAGGAACTCGATGTTGCAACAGAAACTATTGACTCTCTCTTTTCCAGTACTTTAGACACAGTCGCTCCCCTGCGCTTAAAGAAGATTAAAGAAAATAGTCCAATGCCGTGGTACAACGAGCACACCCGGGCCCTTAAAACAGCAGCCAGAAAAATGGAGCACAGCTGGAAGAAAACAAAACTAGAGGTCTTTCGTAATTCGTGGAAAGAACGTATGATCGCATACAGAAAGGCCGTAAAAACTGCTAGATCGGCTTATTTCTCAACTCTCTTAGAAGAAAACAAACACAAACCTAGGTATTTATTCGATACAGTGGCTAAATTAACCAAGAATAAAGCTTCAACTTCTGATGTTTGTAAACAGCACAGCAGTAATGACTTTATGAACTTCTTTACATGTAAGATTGACAATATTAGGAAGAAAATTATAACCATGCAGCCG
>CM040932.1:48565707-48578207 GCA_023029165.1 Gobiocypris rarus
TCAGATGCCGAATACAGTCAGACGCTGAATACAGTCAGATGCCAAATACAGTCAGACGAGAATACAGTCAGATGCCGAATACAGTCAGGCGCTGAATACAGTCAGATGCTGAATACAGTCGATCGTTGATTACAGTCAGACGCTGAATACAGTCAGATGCCGAATACAGTCAGACGCTGAATACAGTCAGATGCTGAATACAGTCAGTCGTTGAATACAGTCAGACACTGAATACAGTCAGACGAGAATACAGTCAGATGCTGAATACAGTCAGATGCTGAATACAGTCAGACACAGAATACAGTCAGATGCGAATACAGTCAGATGTGAATAAAGTCAGACGTCGAAAACAGTCAGACGGCGAATACAGTCAGACGCCGAATACAGTCAGATGCCGAATACAGTCAGTCACCGAATACAGTCAGATTCGAATATAGTCAGACACTGAATACAGTCAGATGCGAATACAATCAGATGTGAATAAAGTCAAACGCCAAAAACAGTCAGACGGCGAATACAGTCAGATGCTGAATACAGTCAGTCACTGAATACAGTCAGACGCTGAATACAGTCAGATGCCAAATACAGTCAGACGAGAATACAGTCAGATGCGAATACAGTCAGGCGCTGAATACAGTCAGATGCTGAATACAGTCAGATGCCGAATACAGTCAGATTCGAATATAGTCAGACACTGAATACAGTCAGACGCCGAATACAGTCAGATGCTGAATACAGTCAGTCGCTGAATACAGTCAGACGCTGAATACAGTCAGATGCGAATACAGTCAGACCCGAATACAGTCAGACTTCGCATACAGTCAGTCACTGAATACAGTCAGATGCTGAATACAGTCAGAACGAATACAGTCTGTCGCGAATACAGTCAGTCATTGAATACAGTCAGATGCTGAATACAGTCAGATGCGAATACAGTCAGACTGAATACAGTCAGTCGCCTGAATACAGTCAGTCGCGAATACAGTCAGATGCGAATATAGTCAGACGCTGAATACAGTCAGTCGCCGAATACAGTCAGACCCGAATACAGTCAGATGCTGAATACAGGTAGTCGCCGAATACAGTCAGACACAAATACAGTCAGACTTTGAATAGTCAGTCGCAGAATACAGTCAGATGCCGAATACAGTCAGTCGAATACAGTCAGGCGCGAATACAGTCAGTCGCTGAATACAGTCAGGCGCTGAATACAGTCAGATGCGAATACAGTCGATCGCTGAATACAGTCAGGCGCTGAATACAGTCGAATACAGTCAGGCGAATACAGTCAGAGTCAGATGCTGAATACAGTCAGTCGCTGAATACAGTCAGGCGCTGAATACAGTCAGATGCCAAATACAGTAAGGCGAGAATACAGTCAGATTCGAATACAGTCAGACGCTGAATACAGTCAGATGCCAAATACAGTCAGACGAGAATACAGTCAGATGCCGAATACAGTCAGACGCTGAATACAGTCAGATGCTGAATACAGTCAGTCGTTGATTACAGTCAGACGCTGAATACAGTCAGATGCCAAATACAGTCAGACGAGAATACAGTCAGATGCCGAATACAGTCAGACGCTGAATACAGTCAGATGCTGAATACAGTCAGATGCCGAATACAGTCAGATGCCGAATACAGTCAGATTCGAATATAGTCAGACACTGAATACAGTCAGACGCCGAATACAGTCAGATGCTGAATACAGTCAGTCGCTGAATACAGTCAGACGCTGAATACAGTCAGATGCGAATACAGTCAGACCCGAATACAGTCAGACTTCGCATACAGTCAGTCATTGAATACAGTCAGATGCTGAATACAGTCAGACACGAATACAGTCTGTCGCCGAATACAGTCAGTCATTGAATACAGTCAGATGCTGAATACAGTCAGATGCGAATACAGTCAGACTTCGAATACAGTCAGTCGCCGAATACAGTCAGTCGCCGAATACAGTCAGATGCGAATATAGTCAGACGCTGAATACAGTCAGTCGCCGAATACAGTCAGACCCGAATACAGTCAGATGCTGAATACAGGTAGTCGCCGAATACAGTCAGACACAAATACAGTCAGACTTTGAATAGTCAGTCGCAGAATACAGTCAGATGCCGAATACAGTCAGTCGCCGAATACAGTCAGACGCGAATACAGTCAGTCGCTGAATACAGTCAGACGCTGAATACAGTCAGATGCCGAATACAGTCAGTCGCTGAATACAGTCAGACGCTGAATACAGTCAGTCGCCGAATACAGTCAGACGAGAATACAGTCAGACGCTGAATACAGTCAGATGCGAATACAGTCAGACGCTGAATACAGTCAGATGCTGAATACAGTCAGTCGCTGAATACAGTCAGACGCTGAATACAGTCAGATGCCAAATACAGTAAGACGAGAATACAGTCAGATGCCGAATACAGTCAGACGCTGAATACAGTCAGATGCCAAATACAGTCAGACGAGAATACAGTCAGATGCCGAATACAGTCAGACGCTGAATACAGTCAGATGCTGAATACAGTCAGTCGTTGATTACAGTCAGACGATGAATACAGTCAGATGCCAAAAACAGTCAGACGGCGAATACAGTCAGATGCTGAATACAGTCAGTCGCTGAATACAGTCAGAAGCTGAATACAGTCAGATGCCAAATACAGTCAGACGAGAATACAGTCAGATGCCGAATACAGTCAGACGCTGAATACAGTCAGATGCCAAATACAGTCAGAAGCGAATACAGTCAGACGCTGAATACAGTCAGATGCTGAATACAGTCAGATGCCGAATACAGTCAGATGCCGAATACAGTCAGATTCGAATATAGTCAGACACTGAATACAGTCAGACGCCGAATACAGTCAGATGCTGAATACAGTCAGTCGCTGAATACAGTCAGACGCTGAATACAGTCAGATGCCAAATACAGTCAGACGAGAATACAGTCAGATGCCAAATACAGTCAGACGAGAATACAGTCAGATGCCGAATACAGTCAGACGCTGAATACAGTCAGATGCTGAATACAGTCAGTCGTTGATTACAGTCAGACGCTGAATACAGTCAGATGCCGAATACAGTCAGACGCTGAATACAGTCAGATGCTGAATACAGTCAGTCGTTGAATACAGTCAGACACTGAATACAGTCAGACGAGAATACAGTCAGATGCTGAATACAGTCAGATGCTGAATACAGTCAGACACAGAATACAGTCAGATGCGAATACAGTCAGATGTGAATAAAGTCAGACGTCGAAAACAGTCAGACGGCGAATACAGTCAGACGCCGAATACAGTCAGATGCCGAATACAGTCAGTCACCGAATACAGTCAGATTCGAATATAGTCAGACACTGAATACAGTCAGATGCGAATACAATCAGATGTGAATAAAGTCAAACGCCAAAAACAGTCAGACGGCGAATACAGTCAGATGCTGAATACAGTCAGTCGCTGAATACAGTCAGACGCTGAATACAGTCAGATGCCAAATACAGTCAGACGAGAATACAGTCAGATGCCGAATACAGTCAGACGCTGAATACAGTCAGATGCCAAATACAGTCAGACGAGAATACAGTCAGATGCCGAATACAGTCAGACGCTGAATACAGTCAGACACTGAATACAGTCAGATGCTGAATACAGTCAGTCGTTGATTACAGTCAGACGCTGAATACAGTCAGATGCCGAATACAGTCAGACGCTGAATACAGTCAGATGCTGAATACAGTCAGTCGTTGATTACAGTCAGACGCTGAATACAGTCAGATGCCGAATACAGTCAGATGCTGAATACAGTCAGTTGTTGAATACAGTCAGATGCCGAATACAGTCAGATGCCGAATACAGTCAGTCGTTGAATACAGTCAGATGCTGAATACAGTCAGACGAGAATAGAGTCAGATGCCGAATACAGTCAGACGCTGAATACAGTTAGATGCTGAATACAGTCAGATGCCGAATACAGTCAGTCGTTGAATACAGTCAGATGCTGAATACAGTCAGACGAGAATACAGTCAGATGCCGAATACAGTCAGACGCTGATTGCAGTCAGATGCTGAATACAGTCAGTTATTGAATACAGTCAGATGCTGAATACAGTCAGACGCTGAATACAGTCAGTCGCTGAATACAGTCAGATGCTGAATACAGTCAGACGCTGAATACAGTCAGATGCCGAATACAGTCAGACGCTGAATAAAGTCAGTCGCCGAATATAGTCAGATGCAAATACAGTCAGATGCTGGATACAGTCAGTCGTTGAATACAGTCAGACGCGAATACAGTCAGATGCTGGATACAGTCAGTCGTTGAATACAGTCAGATGCTGAATACAGTCAGACGCTGAATACAGTCAGATGCTGGATACAGTCAGTCGTTGAATACAGTCAGACGCGAATACAGTCAGACTCTGAATACAGTCAGACGCTGAATAAAGTCAGTTGCCGAATATAGTCAGACGCTGAATACAGTCAGATGCTGGATACAGTCAGTCGTTGAATACAGTCAGATGCTGAATACAGTCAGACGCTGAATACAGTCAGATGCTGGATACAGTCAGTCGTTGAATACAGTCAGTCGTTGAATACAGTCAGACGCTGAATACAGTCAGATGCTGGATACAGTCAGTCGTTGAATACAGTCAGACGCGAATACAGTCAGATGCCGAATACAGTCAGACGCTGAATAAAGTCAGTCGCGAACACACAGCAAATACAGTCAGATCGAATACAGTCAGGCGCGAATACAGTCACACACACTCCAGTTCAGAGGGCCCATACAGTAGAAACAATATTTGCTCACTGATGATCCATTCACCACACAAACAAGTTTGCACACACACTTGCTAGTATCCTATATGCTCAGTTTCCATTCGTTTTGGGGACGTGCTCCACACTTCACGGAAAGGAAGCCCGGACGGCAGAAAGCGCATTCTTTTTGTTTTCTTTATTTTACCAAAAGCAGAATGTTTTGTTTATATTGTGAGTGTACAGTTACAGTTTCAAATGATGTCTTACTGTTATATGTGTGCCCATAAATGACAGAGTATTTTCCACACTCATTCACACACAGTCCATAACAGAGCGAATGTAAAGAAAACCAGGCTTACATCAGAGATGGTAGCCAGGATAGACTCGTGTTGCGTTTTCAGTGAACTATTCATTCCAGTGTGTGTTTTGCTTTTAAACACAAGCTTTTTCATATTCTGTGGTTGTTTCTGAGGAGCACTCTGAAATACAGAATGAACAAACAGATGATACGTGAAACAGTGTCTCGCTAGTAAAGATAGGTGAGGATTGTAATCGTGGTAGAGATGATTGTGGTTAGGTACATGAGTCATAGAGGAAACACATGCGGGTCTGTTATATATGTTCAAACAAACTGTGCACTGATCCCACATTATATATATGCATAGACACATTTCAGTATATATTCACAGATCAGGCAAAACATTATGACCTAATATTATGTTGGTCCCCCTTTTGCTGACCCGTCGAGACCCCTGAAGGTGTGCTGTGGTATCTGGCACCAAGATGTTAGCAGCAGATCCTTTAAGTCCTGTAAGTTGTGAGGTGGGGCCTCCATGGATCGGACTTGTTTGTTCAGCACATCCCACAGATGCTCGATTGGATTGAGATCTGGGGAATTTGGAGGCCAAGTCAACACCTCAAACTCGTTGTTGTGCTCCTCAAACCATTCCTGAAGCATTTGTGCTTTGTGTCAGGAGCATTATCCTGCTGGAAGAGCCACAGCCACCAGGGAATACCGTTTCCATGAAAGGGTGCACATGGTCTGCAACAATGCTTAGGTAGGTGGGACGTGTCAAAGTAACATCCACATGGATGGCAGGACCCAAGGTTTCCCAGCAGAACATTGCCCAAAGCATCATCACTGCCTCCGCTCGCTCGCTTCTTCCCATAGTGCATCCTGGGGCCATGTGTTCCCCAGGTACACATGGCACTACTGCAGACCGGGAACACCCCACAAGAGCTGCAGTTTTGAAGATGCTCTGACCCAGTCGTCTAGCCATCACAATTTGGCACACACACACACACACAAATCTTCCTGCTTCTAACACATCAACTTTGAGGACAAAATGTTCACTTACTGCCTAATATATCCCACCCACTAACAGGAGCCGTGATGAAGAGATCATCAGTGCTATTCACTTCACCTGTCAGTGTTCAAACTAGAGATACTATTTTAGTTTTTATTAATATTTTGAATTATATTTATTTGTATATTTTCCATTTCAGTTCCTTAAAAGTTTTATACATATGTAGAATAGTGTTATATATATTGTATTATTTATAGATGAGTAGAGCAGGCTGGTGCAGTAGTGGCAGTGGTTTGCTGTAATGACGGGGGTAGATGTGATGCAGGGCTCGTCTCCTGCCGTTCGGGTATTTTTATTTTTAAACATGTGGTCAACATTCCACTGGTTCCATTTCCCGGAACCTTTATTAGAGCTGGACTCACATTGGCTCAGGAGGTCTGTGTGTGTGTTTATGGGTAATAATACACACCATACGTTTGACTACACATTCTACATTAAAGCAGCAATACATACGGCCGTCTCCACGAAACGAGTCTGATCGCGTGTGTCGTTCGGCTCTATCAGTCGGTTCTGCTCTGGATTGTGTTCTGCAGAAGGGTTAATTCAGATGCTATTAGTGCTGCTGAATGGATCTGTGTGTGTGCGTGTGTGTGTGTGTGTGTGTGTGTGTGTGTGCCAGAGTGAGTGTGCAGTGACAGACTACTCTCAGTTCTCATGCTGGCAAATGAAATGAACTGTAATGATCTTAAGAACACACACACACACACACACACACACACACACACACACACACACACACACACACACACACACCTCTCTCACACACACCTCTCTCTCTCTCTCAACTATTTTCTAATAAATTATTTTTGTCTATTTTTTTCAGTAAAATATCTTAACATTCTTCAATTTACTTGAGATGCAAAATGTCTTAGGTTTTCTGAAACATTTGCTCTCAAAACAAGAGCAAACATCTGCCAATGGAGTCAGTAAAATGATCTTGTTTTCCTTTGAATTGATATAATTTTTCTGACTCCATTGGCAGATGTTTGCTCTTGTTTTAAGCTCAAACTCACCTCATTTTGATACATTTGTTCATTGATCAAGTCTTAATATCTTCAGTCATTGTTCTTCTCCAGTAAATGTGTATGTATTAATGTTTAGATATTTGGAAAACAAGTCAAAATGAGTAAGAAATTATTTCAAACTTATTTCAAAAGTATTCTTTATTTCATATAAACACTAGAAGTTTGTAAAATGTTGTAGCGAAGGTTCGGAGTTTCTGTGTGGGTGTGAGGAAGGAAGAAGGCGGTCGGCGTGACTGGGACTTACGGACTTTTTATTTCTCACAAGAAATAGCAAACACAAAGGACGCTCGTGGGCGTATAACTTCACATTCATAAACTCTCAGATCAGTATCACTCATAAATTCTTGTTTCAGTATCACTCGATTTCTCCGTGTAAACTTTCAGTCCTCTCAGTCGCCGTAGTCCCAGTCCAGGTCTCTCTCCTCTCTCCTCAGCCTGCTGCTGCTTAAATGCAGTCTCTCCACGCCAATTACTGCAATCAGACACAGGTGTTACTCGTCTGCGCCGACCTACTTACTCCCGCTCGGCTCCGTTCTCTCTCTCCGCTGCAGACTTCGCGGGGCCACGCCCCTCCGCCACATACCCCCACCGCCCGACTCAGGCCGGGAGCCATCCGGCCTGCGGCCTCCCCCTCCTGAGAGAAAGTCAGCCACAGCCATCTGAGCACCCGGCCTGTGGACCACCTTGAACTTAAAAGGTTGTAACGCTAGATACCAGCGGGTGATCCGCGCGTTGGTATCCTTCATGCTTGATGGAGCCACTGCAAGGGGCGTGGTCGAACAGAGGGTGAACTCGCCCCAGGAGGTAGTAGCGAAGGGTGAGGGCGGCCCACCTGATGGCCAGACACTCCTTCTCTATGGTGCTGTACATCGTCTCTCTCTTAGAGAGCTTCCGACTGATGTACAGCACCGGCCGCTCCTCACCCTCCACCTCCTGGGCCAGGACTGCGCCCAGCCCCTGTCCGATCGTCCGTCTGCAGGAGAAAAGGAGAGAAAAGTTCGGAGCCTGTAGGCGGGCCACCACACAGGGCAGCCTTTATCTGGGTGAAAGCCTGCTGGCACCGCTCCGTCCACTGAACTGTATCTGGTACTTCCTTTTTAGTTAGATCAGTCAGCGGGCTAGCAAGGTCCGAATAATTAGGTACAAACCTTCTGTAGTATCCTGCTAGCCCCAGGAACTGTCTAACCTCCTTTTTGGTCTTGGGTCTCGGGCAGGTCGCAACTGCGCGGTCTTGTCAATTTGGGGCGCACCTGCCCATGACCCAAGTGGAAGCCCAGATATCTTACTTCCACCACGCCCAATTGCACACTTCTTCGGGTTGGCGTGAGTCCCGCCCTTCGCAGCGACTTTAGGACAGCTCGCCAAATGCTGCATATGGCGCTGCCAGTCTGCGCTGTAGATGATGATATCATCCAGATAGGCAGCGGCATATGCAGCATCGGCGAGAATCCTGTCCATCAGTCGCTGGAAGGTTGCAGGGGCCCGAACAATCCGAGCGGAAGGGTAACAAATTGGTGTAACCCAAGCGGCGTGGTGAAAGCGGTTTTTCTTTGGTCATTGGAGTTAAGGATCTGCCAATAACCTTTTGTCAAGTCCAGTGTCGAATAAAATCGGCGGTCCCTAGCCGATCAAGCAATTAAATCGACCCTTGGCATTGGATAAGCGTCAAACTTCGACACGCGTTGACTTTCCGATAAT
Source organism: Gobiocypris rarus (assembly GCA_023029165.1). Lineage (NCBI taxonomy): Eukaryota > Metazoa > Chordata > Actinopteri > Cypriniformes > Gobionidae > Gobiocypris > Gobiocypris rarus. The sequence continues at coordinate 48,574,564 of CM040932.1, forward strand.
CCACACAGAAGCGGATCGAGCCGTCAGGTTTGGGAACCAAAACTATCGGGCTCGCCCAGTCACTGTTGGATTCTTCTATCACTCCCATGTCTAGCATTGCCTCTAATTCTGTCTGAACTATTTTCTTTTTGTGTTCAGGCAAGCGATGCGACGGCTGCGAACCACCACGCCCGGCTCGGTCTCAGCGTGGTGTTGAATAAGGTCCGTTCGACCCGGTAGGCGGCGTCAGCAAACTCAGCTTGTAGGTGTTTCACGTCGGTGAGCTGCGAGGCGAGGTGGTCTCCCCGTGGCCAGGCGATGGATTGAGGCTTTTGGACCGCCTCTGGCGAGATCCTCCTCCCCACTCACTACCGTCGCCAGCATCACCGACTCCGCCTCCGACCATTTTTAAGGAGGTTGAGGTGGTAAATTTGTGAGCCCGTCCCTATCTGAGCGAACGACCTCATAGTTAAGATCCCCAACTCGCCGTGTGACCACGAAGGGCCCTTGCCACTTTGCGAGTAATTTAGAGCTAGACGTAGGGAGTAATACAAGCACCTTATCTCCCGGTGAAAATTGTCGCAGCTGGGCACCTCTGTTATACAGCTGTCTCTGTCTGTCTTGAGCCTGTAACAAATTCTCCATGGATAGCCGCCCAACGTGTGGAGTTTTGTTCTCAGATCCAAGACATACTGAATTTCGTTCTTGCTTGCGGAAGGCCCGTCCTCCCAAGCCTCTCTAAGGACATCCAGCACCCCCCGTGGCTGGCGTCCATAGAGCAGCTCGAAGAAAACCCGTGGAGGCTTGGGGACCTCGCGGACAGCGAACAACAGAGGTTCAGCCATTTATCCCAATTTTTGGCATCCTCGTGCACAAACTTTCGAATCATGGTTTTCAAAGTGCGATTAAAGCGTTAAACCAGCCCGTCTGTTTGTGGGTGATAGGCGCTGGTCCGAATCGCTTTAATGCCCAATAATTCGTAAAGTTCGCGGATTGTCCGTGACATAAATGCCGTGCCTTGATCGGTGAGAATCTCTTTGGGGATTCCCACCCGGGAGATTAACGAAAACAGCGCGCTCGCGACACTTTCGCCGAGATCGTGCGGGGCGGGACTGCCGGGATATCGTGTTGCGTAGTCCACTAGTACCAACGCAAGCGATGTCCTCTTGCTGACCGTTCTAATGGCCCGATGAGGTCCATCCCAATTCTTTCGAAGGGGACCTGCATCAACGGAAGGGGGCACAATGGTGCTTTTGGGGTGGCCGGCGGGTTCACCAGCTGACATTCACGACAAGACGCACACCACCTGCGTACATTCTCGTGAATGCCCGGCCAAAAAAATCGGGCCATTAGTCGGTTTAGTGTAGCCGTTTGTCCTAAATGCCCGGCCATTGGATTAGCGTGAGCCGCCTGGAAAAGCATTTCCCGACGGCTTTTGGGTACTAATAACTGCATTGTATCTTGTTTTGACTGGGCGTCTTGGGTCACCCGATACAAGCGATCTTTTATCACTGCGAAATATGGATAGGAAAGCGGCTGGTCAGGGTGTACGAGGTGGCGTCGATGGAGCGGACCTGTGCGAACGCGTTTTTGAGCGTCTCATCCTGGGACTGCTCCCGGGGAAAGTCATCGCGGTCGGAGAAGATGGGAGCTCTCGTCGCGCTCTGTTCCCCCGGAACCAGTCCCGGTGGTCCCGAATCCACCTCACCCACCTGAGCCACCGCCACCTTTCTATTTCGTTTCTTTTCCCAAGAGGCACCCGCACACAAGCACCGTAATAATTTATTAAATGCAGGCCAATTTGTTCCCAGAATTAGCGGATGCCGGAGATGCGGGTTAACTGCCACCTCCACACTATGCTTTTGTCCCTGAATTGAATATCCACGGGCAACAACGGATAGTTCACCACTTCCCCGTGCACACACCTCACCTTAACCATGCGGCTGTTATCCAACGCCTTAGGGCAAATCAGGCTTTGATGTATTGAGGTCTGGTTACAACCTGAATCCACCAAAGCCTGATATGCCCCCTTGATACTCACAGGTATCTGGTACAGGCCAGCTTGATCGAGGGCGGCTTGCGGCGCATCGGGACCCTGACCAGTGTCCCCACCTCCATCACTGGACACCGGTCGATGAAATGCCGGGGTCCCATCGCCAACAAGCCGGCCCAGGCCTCCCGCCGCCCTAGTGGCTGGTAGCGGAGTCCGTGAATTGGCGTGGAGAGTGCCGGGGATGACGGGGACGAAAGGGGTCGGGTTCACTCCCCTCCTGGGCGCTGGCCTGGGTGCTGCCGGTCGTCGGACGGCCCCTGTCCTCCACCGCGGTGCTGGTCTGGGCTGCCCGCCGCTCGTGACCTGGGAAGAGGGATAGGCTTAGAAGGAGGGGAGAGGGGAAGGAGACGGAGAAGAGAGAGAGAGAGAAGCCGCTGGAAGGGCTCGCCGACCCGTGTACGCCACCATTTGGTCCTCCGCCAGCTGGATGGCCTGGTCAAGCGGCGTCGGGCGGTGGCACTGGACCCATTGGGCGGTCTTCCCAGCGGCAGCGCGACGAACTGCTCCAGTACCACCACGATCGATGACTTCCTCGACGTCGCTTCCGTCGGCCATCAGCCACTTGCGGCACGAGTCCCGGAGCTGGTGCGCGAGCGAAGGCGGCGGCCGAACTCCTCCAGAGCCAGCGGCGGGCGCTGGCGGTGCTGCTCGAGTCCGGCCGACCCGCTGCAGGATTGGCGGCTTGAGGTCGTCGTAGACCAGGAGGTTCTGGACTGGTAGCTGGTGTGCGGCTACCTGCGCTTCTCCCGACAACAGCGGCAGGAGCCGCGCATAGACCAGTCCTCCTTGGGCCACCCCGGCGCCTCGGCGGACCTCTCGAAGAGTTCGATGAACGCCTCCGGGTCGCCCACGGTCCCATCTTCGAGAGGGAGATGGTGGCGGCCGAGTCGCAGGTGGATTTGGGGGCGGCCCGAACCTCCCGGTCGATCCAGCTCCGGAACAGCTCGCGGTCTTCATGCTGGGCCTGGAGGAGCGCCTCAAACCTCATTTGTTGCTCCTCCCTGACGGCCCGCAGATCTTGTTGGGTTTCTTGATGCAGACCGGCGAGCGATTGTACAATGTCCGCCAAGTGGGGTGCGTGACGGAGGTTCCATGGCGGCAAACTTCTTCCTTCCCGGGTTTGGCACCAGTGTAGCGAAGGTTCGAGTTTCTGTGTGGGTGTGAGGAAGGAAGAAGGCGGGGTCGGCGTGACTGGGACTTGCGGACTTTTTATTTCTCACAAGAAATAGCAAACACAAAGGGCGGCTCGTGGGCGTATAACTTCACATTCATAAACTCTCAGATCAGTATCACTCATAAATTCTTGTTTCAGTATCACTCGATTTCTCCGTGTAAACTTTCAGTCCTCTCAGTCGCGCGTAGTCCCAGTCCAGGTCTCTCTCCCTCTCTCCTCAGCCTGCTGCTGCTTAAATGCAGTCTCTCCACGCCAATTACTGCAATCAGACACAGGTGTTACTCGTCTGCACTTGACCTACTTACTCCCCGCTCGGCTCCGTTCTCTCTCTCCCGCTGCAGACTTCGGGCCACGCCCCCTCCGCCACAAATGTATATTAATTTAATAAAGTTGAACTTTAAATCAAATTGAAATCATTCGATTGGTCGACATGTTTTT
>CM040932.1:48583207-48613207 GCA_023029165.1 Gobiocypris rarus
CTCATCCTCCATCCCCTCTCCCTCCTCATCCTCCATCCCCTCTCCTCCTCATCCTCCATCCCCTCTCCCTCCTCATCCTCCATCCCCTCTCCCTCCTCATCCTCATTCTACATCCCCTCTCCCTCCTCATCCTCCATCCCCTCTCCCTCCTCATCCTCATCCTCCATCTCCTCTCCTCCTCATCCTCCATCCCCTCTCCCTCCTCATCCTCCATCCCCTCTCCCTCCTCATCCTCATCCTCCATCCCCTCTCCCTCCTCATCCTCATCCTCCATCCCCTCCCCTCCTCATCCTCATCCTCCATCCCCTCTCCCTCCTCATCCTCCATCCCCTCTCCCTCCTCATCCTCATTCTACATCCCCTCTCCCTCCTCATCCTCATCCTCCATCCCCTCTCCCTCCTCATCCTCCATCCCCTCTCCCTCCTCATCCTCCATCCCCTCTCCCTCCTCATCCTCATCCTCCATCCCCTCTCCCTCCTCATCCATGCAGATTTTCCATGATGGTCAGGTCATGTATTATGTCATTTCACAGCGTTCCCATGACAATAGGCGGAAATGGCTGCTCTTGTGTGAAGTAAACGCAACATTTTTCAACTTTCTGCTAAGATATATGTGACTTTTTAACATTATGAAATCATGCAAGCCCCAGATATTTTTTGCACGGAAATCGGCAATTTGTGCAGCGTATTTGAAAAATGCGTTCCCTGCATAAATATGCGGACTTTGGCTGATTATGCATTAAATCAGGCAATCACATTATCACGTTTTTCTGGAGGGACTGACCTACACTATATTGCCAAAAGTTTTAGGTCTTCACATTCACATGAACTTTAATGTCATCCCATTTCTTAATCCGTAGGGTTTAACATGGAGTTGTCCCACCCTTTGCAGCTCTTACAGCTTCAGCTCTTCTGGGAAGGCTTTCCAAAGGTTTAGGAGTGTGTTTATGGGAATTTTTGACCATTCTTCTAGAAGCGCATTTGTGAGGTCAGGCACTGATGTTGGACGAGAAGGCCTGGCTCGCAGTCTCCGCTCTAATTCATCCCAAAGGTGTTCTATCGGGATGAGGTCAGGACTCTGTGCAGGCCAGTCCAGTTCCTCCACACCAAACTCACTCATCCATGTCTTTATGAACCGATGCTTTGAGCACTGGAGCGCAGTCATGATGGGACAGGAAGGGCCGTCCCCAAACTGATCCCACTAAAGTTGGGAGCATGAAATTGTCCAAAATGTCTTGGTGAAGCATTAAGAGTTCCTTTCACTGGAACTAAGGGGCCGAGCCCAACCCCTGAAAAACAACCCCAGCCCATAATCCCCCCTCCACCAAACTTTACACTTGGCACAATGCAGTCAGGCAAGTCCCGTTCTCCTGGCAACTGGCAAACCCAGACTCGTCCATGGGATGGTCAGACAGAGAAGCGTGATTGGTCACTCAGAGAACACGTCTCACTGCTCTAGAGTCCAGTGGTGGCGTGCTTTACCCCACTGCATCCCACGCTTTGCATTGCACTTGGTGATGGAAGGCTTGGATGAGCTGCTCGGCCATGGAAACCCATTCCATGAAGCTCTCTCCGCACTGTTCTTGAGCTCATCTGAAGGCCACAGGAGTTTGGAGGTCTGGAGCGATTGACTCTGCAGATGACTTCTGCACACTGTATGCTTTCTAACGTAAACACCTGTGATTGGCCACATTTCTCACGGCTGTAAAAACATTTCACATCAGAGCCGGCCCAAGGCATAAGCAAACTAAGCGGCTGCTTAGGGCCCCCTGGCAAGAGCACATGAAATTACTTTATGTTGCATTATTTTATGATGATTGAAATCGTGAAATGGCCTGGCTTAAACAATGACTAAATAAACTGCAAAATGTGAAAATGTCTTAAATGTTAAAACTAATATATGCACGGATTGATTCTGTCGGACACGCTTGTTAGCCAGGGTTCAAATTCCAAAGTGTGTGAAAAATCGGCGCTAAAACGTACTTATCAGTTGCCCGCAAACCTTTTTATGAATGGATGTATTTGAGAATGCGCTATGGTTTAGTGATAATACCTTGTCTGAGTCTGAGTACAGCACAGCTTCCAGCTTCTCAGTAAATGTTTTTCTGCAAGTGCTTTATCGTCCCCTTGGAATTATAAGTTGCGTAGCCTACATTTTGGAAGTTTTTTTTTTTTTAAAGAAAATAAAAGGTTATTTCTACACAGTCGAATGGAAGTAAAAAAAAAAAAGTGTATTTCCGCCAAAATAAAAGCTCTGTTTAATGTTTTAAAGAAATTAACATTTCTTTTTTTTTAGAAGAAGTCTCTTCTGCTCACCAAGTCTGCATTTATTTGATCAATTAGACAGTAAAAACAGTAAAATATTGTGAAATATTATTATGATTTAAAATAACTGTCTTCTATGTGAATATATAGTGAATATATAGTGCAGTGTGATTTATTCCTGTGATCAAAGCTGAATTTATCATCATTACTCCAGTCTTCAGTGTCACATGATCCTTCACTAATCACTCTCAGATGAGGATCTGATGATTAACACACATTTATGATTATTATCAGTGTTGGAAACAGTTGTGTACCATGTTTTTAGCATTTTTTGAAAGCTTTCTATTTTAGAGAAATGCTGTTCTTTTGAACCTTCTATTCTTCAAAGTATCCTGGGGAAAAGTGAGCATATTCAGCATAAGAGACTACTTAAAAAAGTACATTTCCCACTTCCCAGTCTGTAGTACTGTATGGCTTTGAATATTAACATAGTTACAATTAAAACCGTATAAGAGTAAAAACATGACAGCCAGACATGATGTAAGCAGCATTGCTACAGCTAGCATTGATACTGGGCGTGGGAATTATCAAGAATTGACAATAGTCAGTAGTATTGGAGGCACAGAGGGGCCCCAAATAAAACTCTGCTTAGGGCCCCATAAGAGCTTGGGCGGCCCTGCTTCACATTCTCCTGAGCGCAAACTCAAAAACTCAACGGAGTGTTTGCCAAATCTGTTTGCCCAATTATATTATATTATTACAGTATCAGCTGAGGGTTTTGTTTCATTCACATTAACTGTCTGAACAAACTCGATCAGTAAAACGAATCAGAGGAGCATGTGATCAGGGTCCTGTAACGCTTCACTGCTGCTAGAACAGTAAACGCCGCTGTCACTGGAACAACGCTCAGCCTCCTGAAACATGCAGTTAAGTGGAGGTTAGTTACTCTCAACATGTGTGTGTGTGTGTGTGTGTGTGTGTGTGTGTGTGTGTGTGTGTGTGTGTGTGTGTGTGTGTGTGTGTGTGTAATGGTGACCTGTCGGCCTGAGGTCATGACACCTGTCATATTACCAGACACACACACGGTTACTCGGAGACACTAATTCTGCATAATTAACAATGTTTAACCACTTCCTGTTCAGAAGAACTTAAAGAGCAGCCGTCACACACACACACACACACGACCTGGCAGTAATCACTGCTTACACACACACGCACACACACACAGACTACTATAAAAAACATTGCAGAATGACACTACACACACACACACACACACACACACAGTCACACATACTCAGATACGCACACATTCACACTTACAGACACACACACACTCACTCACTCACTCACAGCCACACAAAATTAGATATGCACACACACACACACACACACACACACACACTCAGAAACACACACACATATTCACACTTACAGACACACACACACTCACTCACACACACACACACACACACACACACACACACACACACACACACACACACACACATTCACACTTACAGACTCACACACTCACTTACTCACAGACACACTCAGTCACTCACAGCCACACACACTCAGATATGCAGACATACACACACCCACCCACACACTCACACACACACACACACACACACACACACACACACACACACACACACACACACACACACACACACACACACACACACACACACACACACACAGTGTTGTTGTTCATTCTACAAGAAACAAACACAACAAGTTTCACAAATACTCAAAATCAGCACAACATCAAACCGGACAAGATCTGAGCGTGTGTAGACATAACATTAATCAGCAGTGAAAGAGTGTGACGGCCGTGAGTGTTTTAATGGGGGGCAGAAAATCAGGTGTCCCGTTACCAGCATTACACACACACACACACACATCATGTGCACTAAACAAACAGTGTGTGTGTGTGTGTGTGTGTGTGTGTGTGTGTGTGTGTGTGTGTGTGTGTGTGTGTGTGTGTGTGTGTGTGTGTGTGTGTGTGTGTGTGTGAGAGTGTGTCTGCCACACTTAACACAACACACACCTCTGCCATGTCGACCTCTGACCTCTGACCTGACCCTGACAGAGATGAGGACAGCGTATGACGGGACAATCGCTGGCAGTAATGAGTGTGTGTGTGTGTGTGTGTGTCGCAGGTGTTCATGCAACCTCTCAAGTTCAAAGTCATCAAGTGTTCGGAAACATTTAGGGGCCAGCAGGAACTGTCAATCAAACTGCTCTGAAAGACACGCTTTCTGTGTTCTGGAGTCGGACATGAGCTACACTTTTAGGACATTATCATCATCATCATCATCATCATCATCATCATGATCGTCGTCATCGCTCGCGTTCATACAATGATTCGTTCTGTCTGTCTTCACCCAACGCTCAGAACTATGGAAGTCCATTTCACCACTTTAGGAAAAAACATGCCCTTATTATGACTTAGAAATGAAATGATGACATAATGTCGTGATTATGAGAAGAAAAGTCCAAATCATGATTTTAAAAAGTATTGAATTATACATGATTAAGATCAAAAGCAAACATCCCAGGCTTTGTTTAAGAATCTTCAACAGACTCGAGATAAATGCCATGAACAGTGACAAAACGGCCACAGATATTTCAAATGTGGAGGCAAAAAAACTTCCCACATAATAAATTCATGTGATGGGGAGCGGGGGGGCACAGCCTAACACGGGTCAGTTGTAACACGCATGGTTTAAAGCTTTCCACACGCCAGGATGACCAAACGAACTGCATTTACCTGTCGCCATAGCAACATTATTTAGAGAAACAATTGCGCCAGTATCACTGAACATTTATTTAACCACAGCAAACGTACATTTCTTACTCAAGTTTATTTTTCATCTCTGCTTTTGGTGTTTATTTCAAATAAGACAAATGTGATGATATTATTGTAATCGTATATGTGTTATTTATCAGCTGAGATGTTCTTTAACGCTGATCTAACGGCAGAAGACACGAGCCGGGATTCATCCCAGTGGAGCAGGCGGAGTGTGTGTTCACACTGCGTTACAATCAGCCCCGATTAGAACTGCGCTATTATATTCTATATGTTTATGAATCATATTGAGTAACCATGAGAAAAGGGTGAATAATGACTGAGAGTCAATGCTCAGAAGTTATGAATTATTATTATGTTTTGAACTGTGCTGTAAAGCGATGTGTTTGTTGTCAATCTCAAACATTAGTGTATTTATAATTATTAAAAAATTACATTATTTTATTTTAAAAATTTTATAATTGTATTTATTGGCAAAATATTTTAGTTTGTCTTGGATATTTTTTGATTATATCAGGGAACATGTTAAGCTGTCATATGGTCATGTTACAGTGCAGCTCACCTATGGGGCATGTTGTCACATTTCACTTCCATTCTTTCGGGGTAAATCAAGAAAAAAGTATACACTGTTTTAATTAAACAAAACCACATAATTGTAAAATTAAGGAAATTAATGTGGGGAAAAATGAATACTCTGAACCCCAAGAGGATTTACACAAACTGAGACGCTCAAAAAAAGCGCTAGGTTGCGCCCCGCTCTCCCCTATATTTCTTAATATTGATTATGATGGGTTTAGAGACTGTAGTGAACTTTTCGATTGATTAAGACTTAAGAGGATGAGAATAAAGATATAGACTCTTTATAAATGAATAATAATTTGAAACACATCCAAACTAAACATCGGGTGACTGTAAATCAACATCCTAACATGAGCGAGAGAGACAAACACAACACGTGATGGCACAGTGCCGCTAGTCACATGACACATTTACACACACACACACACACACACACACATACACTCTTACACACACACACACACACACACACACACATACACTCTTACACACACACACACACACACACACACACACATACATACATACATACACTCTCACACACACACACACACACACACACACACACATACACTCTTACACACACACACACACACACACACACACACACACACACACACACACACACACACATACATACATACATACACTCTCACACACACACACACACACACACACACACACACACTCACACTCACACACACACACACACACACACACACACACACACACACACACACTCCTCACTCACTCACACACACACACACACACACACACACACACACACACACACACACACACACACACACACACACTCACACATACAGTCTCACACACATACACACACACACACACTCTCTCTCTTTCTCCACACACACACACACACACACACACTTACACACACTACAGTCTCACACACATACACTCACACACACACACACACACACACACACACAAGTCCCTGCTCACATCAGAACCCAACACACACACTCATACACACATATACTAACTAACAAACACACAGACACTCTCACACACAAACACACACACTCACACAAACACACACTCTTTCTCACACACACACACACACACACACACACACACACACACACACACACACACACACACACAGACACACACACACACACACACACACACACACACACACACACACATTTTCAAAAAACATCACTTATTGTGATTTATAAGATGTTTTCATCATGGGGACCAAAAAATGTCCCCACAAGGACAAGGATTTTGGATATTGCCATCTTTGTGGGGACATTTTGTCCCCATACCATATGGATAGTCCACACACACACACACACACACACACACTTTTTTTGACTAACTCTGATGGCACAGATTCCCAATGATGGGATTTTACGGAGTCCCTAAAGGGACACACACGTATAATGCTTCTGCCTTCCCTCACATACTCCAAAGCGTCTGCCTTCCCTCACACTGAGACTCAGAGTTTCCCAGAGACTGTGCTGAGCGACGGGAAATGTGAGCGCACTTTCAGGTGGATCAGTATGTGCAGTACTACACTGTATACAGTGCTTCTAATGGCGCATCTTCCGTTGTTACAGTATTTTATTGGAAATCTGCGCTTTGTAAGCGTGATAATGAGCGAGTTGTGTTTCGTCAGACGCGGCGCCCCGCTCACCTGTCCGACGGCTGCGCGCGAGGGCTTTCATCTGCACGTCTCTTCACACCGCCACACAATGCAGGTCAAATTATTCTCCCGCTCGCATTAAAGCACAGGAGGCGTTAAAGCCTGACAGTCACACAAAGACGGCAGGAGGAGGGAAATATTTGTGCGGGCCACTCCGGTTTCACCTGACATTCTCCCGACACACATCTGAGACCGCTGACTTTTGCGACAGAGTCTGATCCGCATCGCTATTGTCCGCAAGCGGAGAGGGGGAAGCGCGGCATGAAAAGACGGATGAATAAATAAATAAACAAAAGCAGGGGAAGAGCCCAGCACACAATAATGAAGGCAGATAGTGTGTCCACACACAGCCTGAATATTTCAGCATATAATTGGTGCGGTTAATTGGTTGCGAGGCATTAAAGTGTGAGTGTGCGTGTATGAAAATGCGAGCGGGGCTGTAAGTGTGTGTCTCTGGCCACTTACTGATGATGACAGATGGGGTTTGTGTGCAGGTGTCAGGTGAGCCGTGTCTGTTCTCTTCTCTCGCGCAGGGATCAGGTTCTGCGGCTGGCTGAGAAAACACACATCACAGATCAGCCCTCCTCTGTCTGTCTGCTCAATTATTTAAGCATATGATCAGACAATTCAGTCAGAACTCAAAATTCACATGTCATATACTCACACACCAAAGGTCAAGAGTTTGGATGCACAGACTCATTCGTTGCTATTATTCTATACACCGATCAGGCATAACATTATGACCAAATATTGTGTTAATCCAACTTTTACTGACCCGTCGGGGCTTGGACTCGACTACACCCCGGAAGGTGTGCATTGTTTGTTCAGAAGGGGTATAAGTCCAGTAAGTTGTGAGGTGGGGCCTCCATGGATCGGACTTGTTTGTTCAGCACATCCCACAGATGCTCGATTGGATTGAGATCTGGGGAATTTGGAGGCCAAGTCAACACCTCAAACTCGTTGTTGTGCTCCTCAAACCATTCCTGAAGCATTTGTGCTTTGTGTCAGGAGCATTATCCTGCTGGAAGAGCCACAGCCACCAGGGAATACCGTTTCCATGAAAGGTTGGACATGGTCTGCAACAATGCTTAGGTAGGTGGGAAGTGTCAAAGTAACATCCACATGGATGGCAGGACCCAAGGTTTCCCAGCAGAACATTACCCAAAGCATCATCACTGCCTCCGCCGGCTCGCCTTCTTCCCATAGTGCATCCTGGGGCCATGTGTTCCCCAGGTAAGCCACGCACACACACCCGGCCATCCACGTGATGTAGAAGAACACGTGATTCCTCAGACCAGGACACCTTCTCCCATTGCTCCGTGGTCCAGTTCTGATGCTCACGTGCCACTGTTGGTGCTTTCGGTGGGGTCAGGGGTCAGCTTGGGCACCCTGACTGGTCAGCGGCTGTGCCGCCCCATACGCAACAAACTGCGATGCTCTGTGTATTCTGACACCTTTCTATCAGAACCAGCATTAACTTCTTGAGCAGTTTGAGCTCCAGTAGCTCGTCTGTTTGATCGGACCACACGGGCCAGCCTTCGCTCCCCACGTGCATCAATGAGCCTGGGCCGCCCATGACCCTGTGGCCGGTTCTCCACTGTTCCTAATATATCCCACCCACTAACAGGTGCCTTGAGGAAGAGATCATCAGTGTTATTCACTTCACATGTCAGTGGTCATAATGTTATGCCTAATCTGTGTATATTGATACCTGAATATGGGAAAATGCTTAAATATTGATAAAAAATTAGGTAAAACCAATTATCGGTCGATCTAAAATGTTTAGTCAGTGCAGAATAAATACAGCAAATATAAACAATCTACATCAACAGTTTTGATTTATTTGATGTAATGGCAGTTTCAGACGCTGTTTAAAAGTGTGCCGTCCTTTCCCTCACGTTATTCACTCGCCATTCCTCTTTAAACAAATACACGGGAAGAAAAGAGCACTTCACAGAACAATCTCCCAGTAGAACTCATTCATAAAACTAAATGAACGCAACCGCAAATGTATTTATTTTTCTCAGCTCTAAACGGCCAGAGCAACATGCTGTTCATATTCATTAAGCGCATTAATAAAGCAGCCAATTAGCCCACTCAGGTCAGGCCGAGCTAAGCTAAAACAACATCATTAGTGTGGGCTCTTAATCACTTTTAGTGTAATTAGTGTAAAGAACACACACGTAATTCAGTAGAAAGAAGCAAACTGTTCAGTTTCAGTCGGGGCGGATTGCTAAAAAGCCCAAATACAGCATGAGCTCAAGTGCTGAATGTGTTCACACACTAAATTGTCTTTCTGTGTTTCTCTTTCCTAATGGCTGAATAATGTGAGGCTCTTAAAGCAGCTCATTAGCTGTGTGTGTCTGTGTGTGTGTGTGTGTGTGTGTGTGTGTGTGTGGGAAACACCTGTTCTGCCTCTTAACGAAGCCTAAACGCCTCGCAGGCACCGAAGCAAGCGCGTACTCTTTCTGCAAACACACGTTCAGTCTGAAAACAAACGACTAATAGACGCTCGATCCCGAAGGAGTGAAAGTCCTTCTTCTCACTTAGAGACACGCAGCGAAGTGTTCTCCACACACACTGCTGCCTTCACCAAGAAACGCTGTGAGGGATTTTATTACGGTGAAGAGAGAAAATGTTTGTCCAAAAAATGGACAACGGGGGAAACCTGTTTGAAAACAGATATGTGGAAATTACTACAGGTTAAATAAAGTAAACCGTGGTCACATTGATTTTATAATATCTATAAATGTGTGTGTGTGTGTGTGTGTGAGAGAGAGAGAGAGAGAGAGAGAGAGAGAGAGAGAGAGAGTGTGTGTGAGAGAGAGAGAGTGTGTGTGTGTGTGTGTGTGAGAGAGAGAGAGAGAGTGTGTGTGTTTGTGAGAGAGAGAGAGAGTGCGTGTGTGTGTGTGTGTGTGTGTGTGTGTGTGTGAGAGAGAGAGAGAGTGTGTGAGTGTGTGTGTGTGTGTGTGTGTGTGATGGGTAGGTTTAGTGGCAGGGCAGTGTGTGTGTGTGTGTGTGTGTGTGTGTGTGTGTGTGTGTGTGTGTGTGTGTGTGTGTGTGTGTGTGTGTGTGTGTGTGATGTGTGTGTGTAGTGTGAAAGAGAGAGAGAGAGAGAGTGTGTGCATTATATTGTAAAACATGGAAACACAACGTGTGTGTGTGTGTGTGTGTGTGTGTGTGTGTGTGTGTGTGTGTGTGTGTGTGTGTGTGTGTGTGAGGACTGGTAATCCCTACGGTATGGGGACAAAATGTCCCCACAAAGATGGCAATATCCAAATTTTTGTCCTTGTGGGGACATTTTTTGGTCCCCATGAGGAAAACATCTTATAAATCACACTAAGTGATGTTTTTTGAAAAAGAAAAAATGCAGAATGTCTCCTGTGATGGGTAGGTTTAGGGGCAGGGGCTGTGTGTGTGTGTGTGTGTGTGTGTGTGTGTGTGTGTGTGTGTGTGTGTGTGTGTGTGTGTGTGTGTGTGTGTGTGTGTGTGTGTGTGCGCGTGAAATCTTTGCTCAGTTGCACATGATGGATAGGCTGGTCCGAGGAGTGACATGTCATGACATGACCTGACCGCACACACACACACACACACACACACACACACACACACACACACACACACACACACACACACATGTTGTGTTTCCATGTTTTATGGGGACATTCCATAGGCGTAATGCATTTTATACTGTACAAACCGTATTTTCTATCCCCCTACACTGCCCCTGCCCCTAAACCTACCCATCACAGGAGACATGCTGCATTTTTACATTTTCAAAACATCACTTAGTGTGATTTATAAGATGTTTTCCTCATGGGGACTGTCCCCACAAGGACAAGAATTTTGATATTGTCTTTGTGTGGACATTTTGTCCCCATACCGTGAGGATTACCAGTCCACACACACACACACACACACACTCACACACACACACACACACACACACACACACACATACACACAGGTGAGGCTCTTACAGGTGGAAACTCTAGACCAAAGTCGGTGTAAGACACAAGCCCTGATCATTGAGTAGTCAACATAGAGGTGACCTGTGTGTGTCTATAGATCCGGCGCTCCGGGCAGAGGAAATGCCTCTGTCGGTGTGTGTCTCCCGAGTAATCTCACATGTGTGCTGTATTTGTGTGCTGGAAAACAAGACTTTTGCAGAGAGCATGAAACAGCGTTTGCTTCCATAATCTGATCATTTTCAGGATATAACCAGAACAAAACGTGCCCTATATCTGAAAAGACCTGACCTCATTCAAGAAGGAAAGCCGTGTTGTTTCTTCTGGGTGTGTGTGTGTGTGTGTGTGTCACAATGTGTGTGTGTGTGTGTTGATGCTGATTTCATGTTGACTTTAAAACCATCGGAGAGCTCCAATAGGTCTAATGATGTTTGACAGAGCAAATGTGTGTGTGTGTGTGTGTGTGTGTGTGTGTGTGTGTGTGTGTGTGTGTGTATGTGTGAGAATGGCAAATCACAATAAAACTGACGTGTGTGTTTGGGCAATGTGGCCTGTGTCACGGCGCCGTGGAAAAACACAAATCTCTTACACACACACACACACACACACACACACACACACACACACACACACACACACAGGCGGCTCTTACAGGTGGAAACTCTAGACCAAAGTCGGGAAAAACAACTCCTAAATCAAACTCGGCCCATCAACATGGCTGTTCACACGCGCTTTCCACTTACTGAGGTCTTCAGGGCAGACGTCACAGAATTCACACAGACAGACAGAGACAGAGGGAAATGGGATCTGGACCGAACTAGGGCTCATTTGGGCTCCTGGGAGCCTCGCGTTTACCCAGAACTCATTTAATGTAGTCACTGAGAAACCTGTAAACATGAGGCTCTTCCTCAGAGTTTCTGTCCTGTTCTCCAGCACAAATATCTAATCATTCTTACATCAACACACATTTACTGGAGAACAACAATGACTTGTTTACTCGCTTCATGTCACTCCCGTGGCCTCATGGGATAGTAAAGCGTCCATAATATGCACACGTCACAAGTTGGTATTTTTATGAGTACTGTGAATTTGTCACATAATGTTTTTTGCCCACTATTTAGTAGGGAAGTGTGTGATTTCAGATGCAGCCCTTACATTTAGACGTACATCCAGGCGTGTGTGATATATATCGTCTACCATAATATCACAATTGTTGTTTTAACGATGTGACCTCTGACATTATCGAGTACGTCGAGATGGAATCTGTTGAATGAATGATTCAATGACTCACTCATAAAGAGAGTCAAGTGCTTCGTTCCTGAATGAATCGGTCAAACGAATGATTCATTCATTAAGAGAGTCAAATGCTTGGTTCTTGAATGAATTGGTTGAATTAATGATTCAATGATTAACTCATTAAGGGAGTCAAATGTTTTGTTCCTGAAAGTATCGGTTGAATGAATGATTCAATGACTCACTCATTAAGAGAGTCGAATGCTTCTATCCTGAATGAATCGGTCGAATGAATGATTCAATGTCTCACTCATTAAGAGATTTGAATACTTCGTTCCTGAATGAATCGGTCGAATTAATGATTAAATGACTCACTCATTAAGTGAGTCACACACACTTTTTCTCACACACACACACACACACACACACACACACACACACACACACACACACACACACACTCACACACACACACACACACACACACCTGGTGTTCAGACACACACACACACACACACACACACACACACACACACACACACACCTGGTGTTCAGACACACACACACACACACACACACACACACACACACACACACACACACACACACACACCTGGTGTTCAGACACACACACACACACACACACACACACACACCTGGTGTTCAGACACACACACACACACACACACACACACACACACACACCTGGTGTTCAGACACACACACACACACACACACACACACACACACACACACCTGGTGTTCAGACACACACACACACACACACACACACACACACACACACCTGGTGTTCAGACACACACACACACACACACACACACCTGGTGTTCAGACACACACACACACACACACACACACACACACACACACCCTGGTGTTCAGACACACACACACACACCTGGTGTTCAGACACACACACACACACCTGGTGTTCAGACACACACACACACACACACACACACACCTGGTGTTCAGACACACACACACACACACACACACACACACACACACACACACACACCTGGTGTTCAGACACACACACACACACACACACACCTGGTGTTCAGACACACACACACACACACACACACACACACACACACACACACACCTGGTGTTCAGACACACACACACACACCTGGTGTTCAGACACACACACACACACACACACACACACACACACACACACACACACACACACACACACACCTGGTGTTCAGACACACACACACACACACACACACACACACACACACACACCTGGTGTTCAGACACACACACACACACACACACACCTGGTGTTCAGACACACACACACACACACACACACACACCTGGTGTTCAGACACACACACACACACACACACCTGGAGTTCAGACACACACACACACACACACACGCACACACCTGGTGTTCAGACACACACACACACACACACACACACACCTGGTGTTCAGACACACACACACACACACACACACACCTGGTGTTCAGACACACACACACACACACACACACACACACACACACACACACCTGGTGTTCAGACACACACACACACACACACACACACCTGGTGTTCAGACCAGACGCCCATGGGTAAACAGATGCGCCAGTGCATTTTATATTTTTTCATTTTTAAAACATTTCAAAATATCAATATTTAAGGTCTTATGTTTAAAACATCCGCACATTATTGATGCATGTGTAACAGCAGGTTAAATGCCTTCATTAATCAGTCATTAAATCTCTTCAGATGAGCTTCTGTGTTTCCTCTGCAAAGATCAATGTAGTTGATTTCATTTGATTGGCAACAGCTGTCTTATTAATCTACATGTAAGAATTTGACACAAAAGATTATGCATACATTTAATTAGGTTTAAAATGGGTTTATAAAGGTAAGCATGTAGCCTGGCGTTGTCATTCTCAGATTGTAGTCAGAATATGAGTCCGATACTGCTCCATTGGGCTGTGATTATGGGGAAAATGCCTCTGCATAGAAGTCAGAACTCATTTAATGTAGTCACTGAGAAACCTGTAAACATGAGGCTCTTCCTCAGAGTTTCTGTCCTGTTCTCCAGCACAAATATCTAATCATTCTTACATCAACACACATTTACTGGAGAACAACAATGACTTGTTTACTCGCTTCATGTCACTCCCGTGGCCTCATGGGATAGTAAAGCGTCCATAATATGCACACGTCACAAGTTGGTATTTTTATGAGTACTGTGAATTTGTCACATAATGTTTTTTGCCCACTATTTAGTAGGGAAGTGTGTGATTTCAGATGCAGCCCTTACATTTAGACGTACATCCAGGCGTGTGTGATATATATCGTCTACCATAATATCACAATTGTTGTTTTAACGATGTGACCTCTGACATTATCGAGTACGTCGAGATGGAATCTGTTGAATGAATGATTCAATGACTCACTCATAAAGAGAGTCAAGTGCCGTTCCTGAATGAATCGGTCGAATTAATGATTAAATGACTCACTCATTAAGTGAGTCACACACACACTCACTCTCTTACACACAAACACACACACTCACAAAAACACACACTCTTTCTCACACACACACACACACACACACACACACATACACACACACACACACACACACACACACCTGGTGTTCAGACACACACACACACACACACACACCTGGTGTTCAGACACACACACACACACACACACACACACACCCCTGGTGTTCAGACACACACACACACACCTGGTGTTCAGACACACACACACACACACACACACACACACCTGGTGTTCAGACACACACACACACACACACACACACACACACACACCTGGTGTTCAGACACACACACACACACACACCTGGTGTTCAGACCAGACGCCCATGGGTAAACAGATGCGCCAGTGCATTTTATATTTTTTCATTTTTAAAACATTTCAAAATATCAATATTTAAGGTCTTATGTTTAAAACATCCGCACATTATTGATGCATGTGTAACAGCAGGTTAAATGCCTTCATTAATCAGTCATTAAATCTCTTCAGATGAGCTTCTGTGTTTCCTCTGCAAAGATCAATGTAGTTGATTTCATTTGATTGGCAACAGCTGTCTCTAATTGAATAATTACATGTAAGAATTTGACACAAAAGATTATGCATATATTTAATTAGGTTTAAAATGGGTTTATGAAGGTAAGCATGTAGCCTGGCGTCGTCATACTCAGATTATAGTCAGAATATGAGTCCGATACTGCTCCATTGGGCTGTGATTATGGGGCGAAAATGCCTCTGCACTCAATTAGATAGACCGACAACCAATCAGAGCAACGGAGCGACGCATAGTTGTCAACAGAGCTCAACTGCACACACACTGGAAGAAGAAGAAGAAGAAGAAGAAGATGAGTGTAAATGATCTTTGCTGGTGTTGTAAAAAGATTTCAAGGATACACGGAGTACTGACCAACACCATCATCATTTGAGAGAAATAGCCTAGTAATGGTGAATGCATACGAACAAGTTCTCTGTTTAGGAAACTAATTCATCCCAAGCGCTCTTTGGTAACGTGGATGATCACGTTACTGCTGATCATCTGTCCATCATCGTCTAAAGCCCGCCCTGATGATTTCATTGGTCTGGGTTGAGTATAGTTGCTCCACAACGGATCGAGTCCAGACCGAGCTTCCCGACCTCAAATGTTGTGGGCGTGGCTAAGTTCGGCTGGCATCCAGGATAGTGAAAATGCCAATAAAAGGCAAAAAATCAATGTAAAATTATTGTGAAATTGAACTGCACAGAATATGAAGAATATCAGAAACTGTAGGAGTCTCTAAACCTGCCAAAGGGACAAACTCAAACAAAATACTATTTTGCACACACATCTGCAATCACTGCAAACACCTGAATAACGTCTGATCACACACACTGTGCGTCTCACAGGTATATCCAGGGATGGACTGGTAATCTGGCATACCGGGCATTTTCCCGGAGGGCCGACGCACTTTGGGGCCGATACAAGGTTATTTATTTATTCATTTTTTTGCCACTGACTGGCCCATCTGGTTTGTCTTCTTTAACCAAAGCGAGAGAGACCTCCCCTCCATATTAGGCGCTTTTTAATTTAAAAAAAAAAAACTATTTGAGTGCAGAGCGCATGGAACCGCAAAAGGCGAACATCCGGACAGCGCTGCCGTTGACAAACGCACACTGCGTTCCTGCTGCTCTACGAAGGGATGGGCGGCACTTTGACTCCGAGTTGTGTTTTATGCAGTCGTGTGCTATATGGGAACATTACAGGTTCTGGTGAATCAGCTGAAAACAGACACGAGCATGACGAGGTTAAGTGGAAAACGGCAATACACACAAATACTTGTCACTTTAGCACAACAATTCACCTGGCAGCTCCTAAAAGTGAAGAAATATTGGTGTTTCGGAAGAAGCATATTTATTAAAAACGTTGCTATTACTACTTACATTAAATATTTCGAAATATAAATCACTTTTATAGAGGCTGTTTTCGTATTTTCAACATGTTTACTATATTTTTTTTTATTACAAATTCAATAGTTTATTATATATGGTTTATATATTTTAAAACCATACCCATGGTAATGAGGAGCATGGTTATACCTGTGACTACCATGATCTTACAGTTAAACTCAGTTAAAATGCCATTATAATTCAACAAAACAGCTTTAAAGCTTGGATCCCATGAATTAAGGAAAAGCTTTTTTCTCTTTAAATGTTTTATCAACTTTGTTAGAGAACTAATTAAATGTAACTAGATGTTATTTCATTGAGAAACTCATGAAAGATAGATATCAGTGACTTGCATAAATTAGGTGTCAACTCTTGACATGTTTTATTGTTTTTAAAGGGGTAGTTCAACCCAAAGATGTGATTGTTTACTCACCCCAATGTCATTCCAAACCTACATGAATTTATTTCTGTGTAATTTGAGTCTGGTTTTGTGTTCAAACAATATTCGATGGTAGCCTAAAAGGGCTCGGTTGCCAACATTCTTCAAAATATCTTCTTTTGTGTGTTTCCCGGAAGAGAGAAAGTCATACCGGTTTGGGATGACATGAGAGTGAGTAAATGTTGACAGCATTTAAAAGCAGTAAATTTACTGTATCCTAGCTCTAAATCAATGCTTTACTGTCAAGTGCATTTCTGTGTGACAAAAGTGCAATATTAAGTTTGCATTTGCAGTAAATTCAATAATATATATCATTATTTGTCCCTGTTTTATTTATTTACTCCAATTTAAGGCCCTAACCCCAGCAAAAACATTAACGGGGAACTCATGGGCCGGATGGGCTGGGTTTGCCAGGGCCGAATTTTAGCCCCAGTCCAGCCCTGGGTATATCAGTGCCAATAGCTAACAATACATCGCATGCGTCACAACTATACATTTCTCTGTCATGCCAAAAACCATTAGGAGATTAAGATCATGTTCCGTGAAGATATTTAGTAAATGTCCTACTGTAAATATATCAAAAATGTATTATTAGTAGTAATATGCATTGCTAAGGTCTTCATTTTTTTCATATTTTCTCAATATTGAGATTTTTTCGCACCCTCAGATTGCAGATCTCGGCCATATATTGTCCAGTCCTAACAAACCCCACATCAATGGACCGCGTATTTATTCAGCTTTCAGATGATCTAAAAATCTCAATGTCAAAAAATGACTACCCTAATGACTGGTTTTGTGGTCCAGACTCACATATTCAGAGGTTGATGTCTCCGACAGGACAAACATGAGAGCATATCACCCAATGAAAGCCTCCAGAAAGGAAGACAAACGGAGGGAGACCGTTCTTGTCTCCCAGAAGGCTGTGGTTCAGGAGCCACACATCCACACCTGGAGCAGAGAGCAGCTCCTGCACTCACTCACACACATTCACGCAAACGCGGAGAGAGAGAAATCAGATTTGTGTCAAAATGTGTGCATTGGGTTTGACATTAACACTGCAAGTCCGAATGCACAGATGCTATTAGAGTTGATGCAAGGTATATATAGTTTTTTACATAATCACATGAGATTTCTTGTAATGGCTATCAGCAACTGACAATTTGTCTTCAATTAAAGTGTCAGCAGAAGTTTTCCTGAACTCCTCCGAAACAAAAGGTGTTTTCATTGGGAGGGTGTCGTTCTGATTGGCCCCGGTCCAGCGGCAGCATTAGCACTGAGAGCCACTTGAGCAGCGTCTCTATATCAATAACAGACAAAACAATGAGAGACGCAGAGACAAAGAGCCATGAGTGATGATCCTGAAACCGGCTCCATTCTGTGAGCACGCAAGACAGAGAGACAAAGAGAAAGAGAGAGAGAGATTAATGTGCTGTAATGTAGCCGTCTGTATTAAACCGGAGATGAGTGTGTGTGAGTGTTATTAATGACAGTCGCTCATCTCTGTAACACACACACACACACAGTTCTCTAATGAGTGATGATACACCCTCATCTGACCGTCACACACCTGTATCACTAACACACACACACACACACACACACACATTTGCTTATGGGTGAAACTCAGAGATGGGAACAATAGATGCAATGCATATAACCGTATAAGAGCGATGTGTGCCGTCACATTTAGATCACAAACATTTGGAATAACGTGCACTGATCAATCCTTTACAAGACGATTATGAACAAAATATGAGCACATGATGAACAAATATCAGCCAGCGGAGTTCACTGAGTTTATTTCTGCCTCCACTGTCAGATATTTGTTCTTGTTTCAAGCACAAACTCACTTCATATCTCAATATCTTCAGTCATTGTTCTTCTCCAGTAGATTTTGTGCTGGAAAACAGGACAGAAACAGTAAACTGGCTATTCAAACTAATTGAAAACAAAACAATTGTATAGCAATACTGTGTGGCAAGTCAAAATCTGTGAATCTTGAAGCAGTTTGTTTCAACAACCCCTCCGAATGAATCAATTCACTCAAATGAATCAGACTTTAACACACACACCGCTCGCTCACACCTAATTCTGTGTTACGCACACACACACACACACACACACACACATTGTATGGTTTAATATAGCAGCACATTATTGAGGAATGTCTGGAGGCCAGACGAACGTAAGCGTATACTGGAGTAATGCTTTATACAGAAATATTATAAATCAGCTTGATTCATCACAGTCCCGTTTCAGACAGACTCTTGTTTCTGTCTCTGAATTCACCGCAGGTCTATTTAAATCTGTGACTTCCAGCAGAGTTTAGCAGAAGAGCTCGTGAGGGATTCACTTACAAACAATTTCCACACAGAGTGTGCTGTTGTACATTACAAAGAAACAAGCGACACGTTGAATTAAACGTGAAATGTTGACGTATACAGACTGAAGTGGTATTTTCTTCTTTCTATCTTTGTTTATGTAACCCCTAGCGGGCCTTTTCGTACCAATCACAAGTTGAGAACCAACAATCTGAACTTTAGATGTTTCCAAGCAGGTTATCCCAATAAAGGGAAATAAAGGAGAGAAAGAGGGACTGGGGTATTATAAAAATAAAACAATTTATTTTTGTCTACTCAAATTAGACACACATGAAAAACCGACATTAGGCCGCTGGGCAACAAACTCAGGGACGGGGACAACAAAGTGCAAAATCAGAGTGTTTAAATGAATAATACTAAAAAAAAAACTCAACAAAACTCAAACAAAATAAGGCACGTCGCAAATCGCATACATAGGAAAAACTAAAGAAACAAATAATTTACACTCAGCAAACCAGTGACCACACAACAAATGTGTTACCCCTCCAGAATATTCGACCCAATGGCCTAAAATACAAATATTACATTCACAAACATGAAACATACAGCAACACACACAAAAGAAAAACTGACGGGCCACACACTGAGCCTCCCGCCCACACACACACACACACACACACACACACACACACACACACACACACACACACACACACACACACATGTTGTGTTTCCATGTTTTATGGGGACATTCCATAGGCGTAATGTATTTTATACTGTACAAACCGTATTTTCTATCCCCCTACACTGCCCCTAAACCTACCCATCACACACACACACACACACACACACACACACACACACACACACACACACACACACACACACACACACACACACACTGCCCCTAAACCTACCCATCACAGGAGACATGCTGCATTTTACTTTTTCAAAAACATCACTTAGTGTGATTTATAAGATCTTTTCCTCATGGGGACCAAAAAAATGTCCCCACAAGGACAAAAATTTGGATATTGCCATCTTTGTGGGGACATTTTGTCCCCATACCGTAGGGATTACCAGTCCACACACACACACACACACACACACACACACACACACACACACACAAACTAAATACTAAAAACAGTGGCCAGGACGGCATATGAGGAATCTCCTGTATGAATGCAGACCGCAGCGGCGAGCCAAGAGCTTGTTTAGTTGCAATACTGTCGCGATCGCTTTATTCCATCTAGTTTTTACTCGTACATTCCCAGGTCAAAATTCCTCAATTTTCATTGAGCTGGACGTAACCACGGAACTGAATAACCGCAAACGGCAAGATCCACTCATACAACCAACCAAGAGTCCAAGGAACCAAGAGAAACTTGTAGCGAAAACACTATTGAGAGAGACCGCCAGCTTGCTGGATTTAAAGGTGTAGCGCCAAACGGCCACCACCTGATTCAATCAAGGTACAATTCCCGCTGCCCACGTCCTACCTGCTACATTTACAACTTTGAAAAGTCATTGTAAGTAGAGCATCTTGGGATGAGAGCGTCATAAAGACTTCTAGGGATCGACAACTGATTAATTGTCGATATAAGTGATAAAACATATCAATTAAGCAAGGTCATCATGAGCGTGTGTAGCTTGAGTTACGTGTTGTAAGTGTATTAATGTCTTCAAGCCATGCAATGGATTTGGGGGTCGATAGCTGCTTGTTTCAAAGCTTAATTAATGGAGCGTCCTAAAAACCCTCCAAATAACTACTAGTTTACCTGTAAGTTCACTTGTACAGAGAAACAGAAGAATTGAGAAACATTGGGCCCTATCACACGCCCGGCCCAATGTGGCATCAGGCGCGACACAAGTGTGTTCTGCTAGTCTCAGCCGGACGCAGTTCTCATGTTCACATCTGTTCACCCATTGGTGTGTGTGTGTGTGTGTGTGTGAACACCAGGTGTGTGTGTGTGTGTGTGTGTGTGTGTCTGAACACCAGGTGTGTGTGTGTGTGTGTGTGTGTGTGTGTGTGTGTGTGTGTGTGAACACCAGGTGTGTGTGTGTGTGTGTGTGTGTGTGTGTGTGTGTGTGTGTGTGTTTGTGTGTGTGTGTGTGTGTGTGTGTGTGTGTGTGTGTGTGTGTGTGTGTGTGTGTGTGTGTGTGTGTGTGTGTGTGTGTGTGTGTGTGTGTGTGTGTGTGTGTGTGTGTGTGTGTGTGTGTGTGTGTGTGTGTGTGTGTGTGTGTGTGTGTGTGTGTGTGTGTGTGTGTGTGTTCAGGAGCATTGCTGGAGCATTGATATTGTGAGAAACTCAAAACCACTGACCAACACACACCTGCTCTAAAGTCAATAGTGCAGTAATGTGTTATTTAAAGGTGCAGTGTGTAGTATTTAAGAGGATCTGTTGACAGAAACGTAATATAATACACATAACTATGTTTTCAGTGGAGAATTAAAACATTACATAATGGGAGATTTCCAGGGTCGTTTTTTAGGGGTTGAGCTCGGCCCCTTAGTTCCAGTGAAAGGAACTCTTAATGCTTCACCAAGACATTTTGGACAATTTCATGCTCCCAACTTTGTGGGGAACAGTTTGGGAAGGCCTCTTCCTGTCCCATCATGACTGCGCTCCAGTGCTCAAAGCATCGTCCATAAAGACATGGATGAGTGAGTTTGGTGTGGAGGAACTTGACTGGCCTGCACAGAGTCCTGACCTCATCCCGATAGAACACCTTTGGGATGAATTAGAGCGGAGACTGCGAGCCAGGCCTACTCGTCCAACATCAGTGCCTGACCTCACAAATGAGCTTCTAGAAGAATGGTCAATAATTCCCATAAACACACTCCTAAACCTTGTGGAAAGCCTTCCCAGAAGAGCTGAAGCTGTTAGAGCTGCAAAGGATGGCCGACTCCATATTAAACCCTACGGATTAAGAATGGGATGGCATTAAAGTTCATGTGCATGTGAAGACAGGCGTCCCAAAACCTTTGGCAATATAGTGTATGTATATATGCATTATATAACAACAAGACAAGGCGATGTAGCTGCTGTGAAAAAACGGATAAAGAACAGCAGTCACATCAATCGTTCTCTTCTCCGCCATGTTTAAAGTTTATGGCACGCCCATCTCGGGAACTTGGGTGTCAAAATTACCTCAGAGTTTCCCAGTAGAGGGCATTCATGTCCAGTTTAAGAGTAGGAAACTCATATTTATGATTATCCAGATAGCCGTCACTGAGAGGAAGTGTTGTTCCTATAAATACAGCGCTTGGACGGGCCACATCCTCTACTCTAACTAAAGCAAACCGCTGAGCCTGATAGACACAAGCCCGCGGGAGTGATGGGTGAAGCCACACAGGATCACACACACTTCCCTCCAGGCTTCTGGCACGCTGCAGGTGGAAACTGCAGAAGAACAGAGGGATACGCGACGGCTTTCTCAATCATGCTGACCTTGGCGGCAGCTCCGTGTGTGGGGTTCTTCCTGTCATCGCCCCGTTCCAGCCCAGAATAAAATAAGCACATGGCGTAGAGAGGAACACATGACCAGATGGCTTTAAGAGTCGACACAGTCCAGCCCTTTTCAAGCTTCTTAACCTGTTTCCCAGTTTCCCAGTACAGCCTTTCTAACTCCATCACATATTTTAGTATCCATCAAAAATTAGGTATGATTGCAAAGTGTAAACACTCAAAATCCATCCTGTGAAACCAGTTTTGAAACTGGACACTGCCGTACCATGGAAACGGTACTTTAGCGGTTGGTGTCACATTTGGTTTCACGTTGTACAGAATTTACTGCACTGTTTCACAGGAAGCTCAACTTCAGACATGGTTAGACACATGGCTTTGATTTTCTAGCAATTTCAGAGTACAAATTATTTAGTAAAATATACATTTTGCATATTATTATTTTTTTACTTTACAGTAAACTTTTTACACTTTCATTTTTTAAAGTGTTTTCACCTCTTAGCAATAATCTGCCGACTGTCTTTAAAAGAGACCAACCTAACACTGCAAAAAATTGTTTTATTTTGTATCTCAAGCACCATTTTTTATAAATTAATAATTACAAATTTTGTCATTATTCAGTGTCAATTTGACCAATCGCAAAGACACGAAAACACATCGCAGAGGAAAGAGGACACAGACGACACGCCGACAGACAGGACAGAGCAAGTTACTTTTGATATGAAGTCTCAACTTTCACACTTTGTCATTTTTTAAAGAAATATAAACAATAAATAGCGTTTTGTGGCTCTTTAATATTTCACAATCGCTGTTAAAGCTGCTCGTGAACCGATCATCTCTTCCTTACTTGATTGATAAGCATCAAATAAACATGAATGAACACTAAAATACATGTTGTTTCAACCGCAGAAAGACGTCAGTACACACGTTTTCAAGTTCAAGTCCACCAACGTTAATCTAACTCTCCTGATTACTTTGTCCGATAAACGGCAAATTTGATTGGTCAGATCACCTGTCAATCAAACTTGCTGCGAAGGGTGAATTTAGACATTAATGTTTAGCCTTTGTGCTTAAAAACGAGAACAAATATCTGCCAATGGAGTCAGAAAATCCTGTTTTCCCTTTGGATTAAGTATATTCTTCATGCACTTTATTTTGATCATTTTTATCTTAATATAATTGAGTCTTTTTGCTTCTCCAGTAAAAGTTTCCTGATTTCAGAAAGATAATACCCATATATGTTGAGCTCTATGATCAGTTAACGAGTCAAGCCGTCTTCCAGTTGGCCTAGCTCACCCCAAATCGGTTTCGCTGCCCATTCGACTCTGACCACCCAAACGCACTTTAATGCAGTCGGCATTTATTTTCACTGCTTTAACAATCTTCCTGCTTCCTCGGCCAGGCGGCGAAGGGTCCCCGTTTCAGGGTTGAGTAGGAATGATGAGTCCAGGGGCCACAACGTCTCCTCTGTGCTTTGTGCGCGAGGGTTCACGGGAAGAGCCCTAAAACGCTCCACTGTATAAAGGTCGGGGCTCGAGTTACAGGTCAGCATCGAAGAGGCGAACACATGCTCGCACGAGACTCGCGCACACACGGTTAATGTCACTATTACCGTCTGACATCACTCCAAAAACACTCATAAAACAGACACACATAGACACACACACACATCCTCATCCACAATAATCACTTATTCTCCTGTTTTCCTTTTGGGTCCTGCACATGTAGGTCATTTCAACGGCCCTATTCACTGCTCCATTTTAACATCTCCAATAAAGTGTAATTGAACCTCATTATGGACTAATTGTAGGGTTTTACGCGTTCAGGAGCCTCTGGCTCATCGCTAACCTGCAGTTAAAGTTCCTGCACCGTTTACTCTGAAATTGTTCTTGATCGCCAATCCTTAGTCTTGACATGTTCCCTAGCAGTACCTGTGTGGAAGCACTTACCTGTATTGAGATATTACTTACCTGTGTGAGTTTAGATGCTTTCCATCCCAAAATCTATGGCTAATGTTATGGGTAAATAAAGCGCTAGTTCACCCAGGAACTGATCATTCTGTCATCATTTAAAGCAACACAAAAGAAGATATTGTGAAGAATGTTGGGACACCCATTGAATTTCATAGTAGGAAAAAAATACTACAGAAGTCATTGGGTGTCCCAATATTCTTCACAATATCTTCTCTTGTGGAAGAAGAAACTCATGCAGGTTTCACTGTAAACCCTAACGCTCAAAACACTTGGTTTGAGTTGGACAAACTTAAATTAAACTAATTAGTTCAGTTAAATGAACTGTTATGAGTATTTAGCACTTTCTTTTCCTTTTGAGTTTACAAAACTCATATATTTTAAGTAAACTGAACCGTTTCATCGTTTTGAGTTGTATCAACTCATTTCCTTTAATTTAGACTAACTTGAGTTTACCTGAAATTGGGCTGGGATTTTCTTTTTCCCAGCATGCTTTGCCCATGGCACTCAAAAAGGAGAGTAAATGCTCAAATTAAGCTTTATATAAATTATTATTTTTTTTTTTTTGTGCAAGATTAATGGAAAGGGAGATTTGGAAGTGATTAATGTTTCGTTATGCTAATGTTTCTGCTAATGTGGGTTTTTGGAGAGTTGCTGCTGGGTTTGAGAGCCGGTAAGTTACATGTTTTAAGTTGCTGTACTCATTCACTAAGTGCTATATGCTAATGTTAACATGTTAGCATTTTCTGAATTAGTTTGTTAAAGCTGGCAAAATATTTATGTTGAGATAACCTGATAAATGTTAAGTTAAATGTATTTAAAAATGTGTGTACTCAAATATTTCAAGTTAAGAACAATAAAAATGTATGCTACAAAATACAAATCTTACTTAAACTTTGAGTTTCTTAAAAATAAAAAAAATTCTGACAACTTGATGTATGATTGGCAAAAAAGTTAATTAACTAAATATTTTATGATTGCTATCAAAATGTACTAGCTAACTCAGTAACATGCATGAGTACCACAAACTCAAAACTTAATAGTTCTGCTTACTTAAAATTGTGAGCATCATAACTCAAAAAACTTTTTATGTAGGACTAACTGATTACCTCAGATTTTTGAGTTAACCCAACGTATTCAGATTTACAGTGTTGAGGGCGAGTAAATCATGACAAAATGTTCATTTTTGGATGAACTATCCAAGAACGATTAGCCTCAACACCAACGATATAATTTTAAGCTAGCGCTGTAGTTTTGTTTTACTAGGGCTGCACGATTAATCAAAATCGAACCGCAATCGCCATTTGGCTTATGTGCGATTATGAAAGCGCAAAGGCTGTGATTTTAATAGATATCAGCACAGTGTTAGTGAAGAGCAGCTCTGTGTTCAGTAGTAAACGCTGCGCCGTCTAAAAGACTAAGAGTTTGAGTCGCTTATAACGTGAGTTTGAAAAAACAACATGCGTCAAAATGCGTTTTAACTCACTTCATATCATCAGTCGAGTGTTTGTGAGCGGATGTGGCTTCTCATCACAGAATGAGGCAGACGATGCATTATTATTTTATAGTATTCTATACAGTGATGAGTCTATCAATCAGCACTGCATAGGCTACTTTATTATTATAAAAATACCAGAGAAGGCTTGAAGAACATAAGTACACCATATCTTGAAGCAGTCGTGTGTTTATTGCCTTCATGTCTAATCAGTCAAAGCATTTCTATCTTCTTTTTATTCAGCTACAGCGTGTTTTGATTTACTGAAAACTGTGTGCGTCTCAATCCGCTCCCTAGTTCAGTAGTCAGGGCACTGATCAGGGATCAGTCCATTGACTTATGTCCTGTGCCCCAAATGTGGAGTTTCCGCTCTAGGGCGCCCTCTGGCTTCCAGTATGAATGAACCTTTCAGATAAAAAAAATAAGAAAATACTAATACTTCCCTCTAAATAAATGTATATGTTTTTCTTCGATGTGTAGGAGTTTTTCCCCCACAGTGGATGCATAAGAGCCACATATTTCATAGTAAAGACTATGGATGCCTATAGACTTTAAAAAATTGATATCTTTCTAATGATTGTTAGTCATAGGCATATTAACAGATAACCCAGCAGGTTTTTGTAAAATAAGTTCTGTCAAATATAAATATTATATTATTCTTAAATACTCTATTTATTATTTGTAATAATATTTCTTACTTTCTTTCTTCTGTTAAATATTTTTATTTAGCAATAATAATCATAATAATGAATGAGTCATATTAGGCTCATTCATTATTATTTTAAATCGCAATTTAATCCGAATATTCGCAATTAGATATTTTCCCCAAAACGTGCAGTGTGTAGTTTTAAACCAGGAGATTTCTGTCTGTCAGTGTCCATGTTCTTGTTCATCAGCTGGGTAATAAATCGATGCCATGTTGTTGTCAGTAGGCCTGTGTATCTTCTCTAGAACGATTATTTCAACTTTACACGGTTATTTTCCACGGTGTGACTGTGAACGCGCCTTTACTGCTCTCATGTTGTTCCAGAAGTGTGACCCTTTTTCACTGTGGAAGATATTTTGAAGATGGTCGCAGTTTTGTGATACATTTAATAAATAAAGGTTTGGAAGGACATGAGGGTGGAGTAAAAAAAAAAAAGCATTTTGAGTGAACTATACCTTTTGGACTATTTTTTTCAATAACGTGCTAATCATGTTATCAAAAACATTTTTTTATAACAAAGAACTTCTTACCTGTGTGTGTTGAATGCTAGTTTGAGTTGGGATGCTTCTTACATGTGTTTAATGTTATTTTGAGATGTTCAGTTAAAATCTCTCCTCAGCGTCAACGGTCACTCGACAAATTAGTCACGCCATCACTCAAAATACCGCGCGCGGGAAACAGACTCGAACTCCCCAACGGCCCGCCGCTCATCTGTCAAACCTTCAGCCGTTTTCTCGCATTATTTTCCACCATATATTATTCTTTCCTCGCGTCTTTTTCGAGTAGGCCGAGAGTGCGGTGGGTGTTTGAACTGGAAGCGTCTTGCCGTTGTTTTCTTTACTAAAACACCTGTGCAAACAGCGGCCGCGCCAAGTGACAGCTCGCGCTTTGACAGCGGGAAGCGCGGGCCCGCCACTAACCCGCGCTCTCCTGTCCGAGACAGTCGCGTGCGCTCAATATCCGAAATACATTAAATACTTCATTAATTAGCGACACTTTGACCATCATTTAGGGTCATATTTGCACACAAAACAATAATACAATAGAAATAAATGAAGAGAAACATGCAGGACCATATTTAAGCAAAATAAAAATAAAATAGCCTAAAGCAAAAAACACATCGTACTGTATATAGACCTACAGATAAAATATAATATACTGATTAGCCTACTTATATGTAGGCCTAGATAGAACAAACTTAAAGGCACAATATGTAATTTTTTTGTCTCTTATTCAACACAAAGGCATGTCCTGATGACTTGATTGGGCGGAGCTTATTCTGTCAGTACAGTGCTTCCGCTTCTTCCGCTCACATGTGTGTGTGTGTGTGTGTGTGTGTGTGTGTGTGTGGTAACGCAGCGCTGTTTTATCATATCACACACATCTGAGTGTGATGTTATAATGCTACTATGAGACACTTGTTCACACTGCAGTGAGCGAGATCATATTAGGCGGTAAAACTCTGTGTGGTAAATCAAGAACAGCAGATTTGAACAATAAGACTAACTGTGTTGAGCTGGAGAACAATCATTAGTTTCTGTCCATCAGTGATCCAAACAGTGTCTAATGAAACACATCAGATATTAAAGCGGCTTTGGGGTTTCCATGGTTACTACACAATAACACCGGAGGGTATGATGTCACTGGTAGGCGAAGCACGGGCCATGTCCTGGTTAAAATCACTTATTTCTCTGTATTTAACATTTTGGGATAATGTAAGTACACAAATCAACATAATATATAACACTGATAATTTAATCCAAAAATCTTACATATTGTGATAACTTATGGAAGCCGCTGAATAAAAAAAAAATAATAAAAAAATGTTCCTCACAACCCTGACTTTTTTTCTCTTTAGAATTGCGAGTCATAAAGTGAGAACTGTGAGAAATAAACTCACAATTGTGAGAAAAAAAGTCCGAATTGTGAGATAAAAACATGTAACTTGCGACTTTATGTAACGCATTTCTGAGAAAAATGTCAGATTAGCGAGAAAAAGTCAAAACAAGCTTTCATAATAACTTATGCTTTTCATTTTTAATCGTCCACACCATAATTATACCGGCACAGAATAACGATGCCTTTGGAACGATAAAATCACTGACAGCCAATCAGAATCCACCTGTTTTTAAAGAGTTAGAGCATTTAAAGCTTCAGAGCGCGATGCTAATTTTTTGAGATAGGAATTTTGGGTTTTCATGAGCTGTATGCCAAAATCATCAGTATTAAAACAATAAAAGACCTGAAATATTTCAGTTGGTGTGCAATGAATCTAAAATATATGAAAGTTTAATTTTTATCATTACATTATGGAAAATAATGAACTTTATCACAACTGTCTCCGGAGCGGCTGTACAGCCCAATCAAACTCTGCTGATTATTCTCCTGTTAACACTGTGAAGCTGCTCTGAAACAATTGGAAAAGAGAAATAAAGCTGACTGGACTAGCTCACTAGAGAAACTCTTTCACTGAGTATATGACCTATATTAGCCTATTCATATTCATATATTCACTGAACCTGTTACTGATGTCTGCATTATTAATGTGTGTCCTGTCATGGAA
>CM040932.1:48620707-48630707 GCA_023029165.1 Gobiocypris rarus
ATAAAATACTATATGCTGTAATGTACATTTAAAAAAATTAATAAAAGTATAAAACACTTTATTAGATTTACAATATTAATAACGGGAAATCACAGCCTGTGAAAAAAGTCCATTATATTATTAAATATAATAATATGCAATTATCAGGGCAAAGACAATAAGAGATGCCAACATGGCTGGATCAGAACAACTGCAGCAATGAGCCATTAAAGACATAATAAGATCATTTTAGGCAAAATGGCTGAAAAATCATAAATACAATGGTTTATCACGTGGTGCTGTGAAAGTGATGGGGTGACCGTGACTGTGTTTACATGCTCCCTCATAATGCAATTATAATGGGATTTAGGCAATATAGCGATTAAACTTTACCTCGTGTAAACGCAATACTTCCATCAAACTGATGCGATTATGCTCATAATCATAGTAACCATAGTCATATTAATCTAGGATATATAAACAGGCATATAATATACAGGCATGTAAACGCCTTAATCGCATTATTACCGCGCAGACGCGCACGGCTACCGTGACATTATCCTGGCGTTTCCTCTTCTCCGTATCTTCATCCAGACGAGGCGAAGAACGCGACTGCCATGTTCATCACAGCGCCGAATAATATCCAGTGAGATACTTCATTAAAATGCATTGTGAATTTGATGCGAGCAGATTAAATCAATGGCCAGTAACAGGCGTACTGTATGAGTCTGAGTGTGTTTAACTTATTAGAGAATAATCAGAATAATGACAATGTGAACTGACTGAAGACTTCTGCTCGTGTCATGGAAACATCTCACTGCGATGAAGACCTTACTCTGATTATTAGAAATAATCGCATTACTGGTGCACATTGCCAAAGCATTGCAGAGATGCAGCCTCAAGACTCATTTTGGCATCATGCCTCTGTTGCTGCAGTATACAAAACCGGTTTCATCTGTTGACACAAAATCCATTACTTTTGGTTGGCACGGTCTGAAGATGATCGATTTTAGGGAAAATCGGACAAACGGTCTAGGAGCAGTTTGAAATTTGCGTTTTTGGAAATGTTCTTATAACTTTTGACCACAAGGTGTTGCTGCCCCGAAACTTTTTGAGTACCTTCAAGACATGGTGACGAAGAAACATACCAAGTTTTGTAACGATACGCCAAGGAATTCATAAAATATAGCATTTTTTGACTAAATTCAAAATGGCCGACACCCAAAATGGCTGATATGGGAGAAATTGGTATCGTATGACTCGAACCTAAAGAGACCAGATTTTGGCCAAAGAGTTCAAAAGTTATAAGCAAAAATTTACATTTTCATATCTCCGGACCACTAGGTGACACTGCGCTGAAACGCTTCAGGTCATGGTTGTCATAACACACACCATGTGCGTTGCGTCTCAATCAGCTCCCTAGTTCAGTAGTCACAGGACATAAGTCAATGGGCTGATCCCTGATCAGTGCCCTAGGGAGCTGACTGAGACGCACACACCAAGATGGGTCAGAATATGATAAAGTGTTGCAGAAATACAGCCTCATGCTCATTTTGGTGGGCAATTTGTCAAATTCGTTCCGAGTTATTCGACAACGGATTGACCTATGGACATGATTTCCATAACTTTTTGTCGGCATGATCTGACGATGATCTGGTTAAATTTTTGTGAAATTCGGAGCGAACGACCTAGGAGGAGTTCGGAAAAGTTCAGAAAATTCTAAATGGCGTAAGCTAAATTTTGTTTCTAGCCCTTACCGTTTAAAAGTTATTAGAACAAACGCAAGTCAAACTTTGGACAGGTGGTGGCGCTAGAGAGAATGAGCTAGAGACTCCAAATTTGCCGTGGTGATAGTTCAGACTGTCCTCTATCTGTGTGCCAAATTTCACAACTTTTACCATACGCTTCTATGGGCTGCCAGCCACAGACTCAAGAGCGGAAGAAACGGAAGAAGAAGAAGAGCGCCAACGATTACAATAGGAGCCTACACACCTTCAGTGCTTGGCCCCTAATAATATAATATAATATGAAGTCTATTATTAAAACTCGGTTATCAAAATCAACCCAACATCAAGAGTTTGACTAAAAGAGCACAACACGATCAGATGATTATACCAACAGACCCTTCTGAACACATGCATCAGAACGGCTCATTCTGCTGGTGCTCGAATGACACTCAGTGTGTGGAAAACTTCATAAACCTTTTATCATTTACGGTTTGAGTGACAGTAAACGATGACAGAATGATCATGTGTGGGCGACCGATCCCTAACTCACACACACCTGTAAGCTCATGATAACGTACAGAATATCAGCCCTGAGGACACACACACACACCGCTCTGAGACGTGTCATGTGTGATCTGAATCTCGGCTGTGCTGTCAGCACGACTCTGATTTAGTGAGAACACAACAATGGCGCTCTGACACCCGTAACACACCCGTCTGTGATGTCACTGCGGGGTCACACAGAGGTCACACACCGGGGTCAGGAGACTCTCCACAGCTCTTTTCACTTCTGTGTTAGACACACCTGTGTATGTGTGCGTGTGTGTGTGTGTTCGTGTCATATTTCTCCACCTCCAAGTAAACAACCAATGCTCTTCCTCAGTGTTTCTGTCCTGTTCTCCAGCACAAATATCGAATCATTCTCAAATCAAGACACATTTACTGGAGAACAACAATGACTGAAGATATTAAGATGTGATTAATGACAAATGTATCAAAAAGTTTTAGAAACTAGGATTTATAATTGTTTTACATAAACACACACACGAGGAAGATGTGTGTCTGTAGCTGTAACTAAATACTCATAATCCCATTGTTCATGTCAGCACTGTCATCAGTAAACTGGCCACACACACGCACGCGCACACACACACATGCACACACGCACTCACACGCACTTACACACACACACAATTTTTCTAGTCTCGTAAAGTTGAATTAACACATCATAACTGGAATGTCTTCTTCTAAACTCCGCCTCCTCAAGCTCACGCTCATCTGCATACACTTCTGAGAGCCACGCCCACATCTCAACATCCAATCAACAGCGGATGCACAGAAGCAAGTCCCGCCCTACATTTATTCTTTTCCGAAACTCAGACATGTGATGATGCGAAAGATCATGCGCTAATATCCTTTACATCGCAATCGTAGTTTTAATTCGTGCAGCTTTAATTCATCAAACCCACAGACACACACACACACATCTGTGCGGATCACATGATACTCTCATCTCAGTGACAGGCCTCATTCATTACCAGCACAAATCCTGTAGAGAAATATTTAGCTAAAAGCTATTGTTACCAAATATAGCGAGTTATTTTAGACCTCGAGTTTAACCTACAGAACAGAGGAGTGTTATTCTGCTCTGAACCTGAACGTCACCGCGAGACACACACACACACAAGAACAACAGAGAGTGTGAAGCGCGGCTCCGGGGGTCCGTCTGCATATCAGGGGCCGTTCTTCTGCCCTAATCTAATCTAAAGCAGCGCGACGTGCTCGTCTGTATCGGACGATCTGGAGGTGGTCTGCTTCTCCTCACAGCGTCCGTGCACAAACCCGCGGCGAGAGATAGCATGGAGAGTGATGGCGACTCCTCGGCCCTTACAACGGCCTTGTTTACTGTGTGTGTGTGTGTGTGTGTGTGTGTGTGATGTGTAGCATCAGTCAAACACACTCGTTCACTCAACGTCTCACACTGGACACATAAGGAGCAGCAGCGCTGTGATCGTTCGCTCACGCTAAAGTGACCAAAAAGTGCAATTTCACCATGAAGTCACCATGTGATGGTCAGAACACACACCAGCAGGAGTCGCAAAAACATTAAAGTGTTTAATCATTTTCACTGTGATACACTATCAGCTGTGAAGTGTGTGTGCGAGAGAGTGTGTGTGAGAGAGAGTGAGAGTGTGTGTGAGAGAGAGTGTGTGTGTGTGTGTGTGAGAGAGTGTGTATGTGTGTATCTGTGTGTGAGAGAGAGTGAGAGTGTGTGTGAGAGAGAGTGTGTGTGTGTGTGTGTGTGTGTGTGTGTGTGTGTGTGTGTGTGTGTGTGTGAGAGAGTGTATGTGTGTATCTGTGTGTGAGAGAGAGTGAGTGTGTGTGGGTGTGAGAGAGTATGTGTAAGAGAGAGTGTGTGTGTGTGTGTGTGTGAGAGTGTGTAGAGAGTGAGTGAGAGAGAGAGTGAGTATGTGTGTGTGTGAGAGAGAGAGAGCGAGAATGTGTGTGTGAGAGAAAGTATGTGATGTGTTAGTGTGTGAGAGAGAGAGAGTGTGTGGTTCTGTGACTGTGTGTGTGTGAGTTTGCGTGTGTGTGTCTGTGACTGTGTGTGTGAGAGAGTTTGCGTGTGTGTGTGTGTGTGTGTGTGAGTGTGTTTCAACAGAGTGACTAACTTCATTAGAGAACAGGATGAGTTAAGCACTTCATTGTCCAGCTGCTTCCTGCGGCTCCTTTCCATTAGCAGGGCAGCGAGCGAGCGTGAGGTCAAAGGTCAACGCTCGCTCACTAAGTGGAGTAAACACAGGAGCGTCGGTTCACGTCAACACTTGCACACTGCGATCCAGTGCAGATACACACAAACCAATTACAGTTACTCACTGGACACAATCGGATGATAAACGCACTCACTTCAGTGTGTATTTATGATGGGAATGTGTGTGTATATTACACGCACATGTGTGTGTGTGTGTGTGTGTGTGTGTGTGTGTGTGTGTGTGTGTGTGCGTCATACAGTTTTATGGGTCCTCAGCCGTGATGAAAGCCAACAAAAGCTCCAGTGCTGAAGAGGCCACACAAGACGCTCTCACACAAACAAAACACAATATCAGACACACACTTTCCTTCTGTACTGGTAAAGACACATGTACCTGACACACACACACACACACACGCATGTGTGAGGCGTAATGGCCCGTGATGTACCACACAGGTTGCAAACGGCCGCTGGTCTCAGCAGCAACATGTGCACCAATATTTACCCAACGATTCAAGCGGCACATGGAGAACTTTCCACACACAAGCCACTGAAAGACATCACATGACCCTGATCCTAAGCTCTGATTGGGGCTTGGACTCCACGTCCAGGTGTGACTCAGATCATCTGACTGCTGAATATGACAAACATCAGCACACACACACACACACACACACACAATGGTATATATTATACATTAAGACAAAAAACGCAGTCTCAAAACTGCGCAGCTCACATTTCACACCAAAATCAAAAGAAAAAAATATTGTTTTCCATAAAGAACATGAAGCCTATTTTAGAACCATTGTAACATTATTTTGACAACTTCAAACATTTCCTTCCTAGTTTTTATGTCTGTCTAAAAAACATTATATATATATATATATATATATATATATATATATATATACACACCTAAAGGATTATTAGGAACACCTGTTCAATTGCTCATTAATGCAATTACCTAATCAACCAATCACATGGCAGTTGCTTCAGTGCATTTAGGGGTGTGGTCCTGGTCAAGACAATCTCCTGAACTCCAAACTGAATGTCAGAATGGGAAAGAAAGGGATTTAAGCACTTTGAGCGTGGCATGGTTGTTGGTGTGTGTGTGTGTGTGTGTGTGTGTGTGTGGTACTGGGATTTTCACACACAACCATTTCTAGGGTTTACAAAGAATGGTGTGAAAAGGAAAAACATCCAGTATGCGGCAGTCCTGTGGGAGAAAATGCCTTGTTGATGCTAGAGGTCAGAGGAGAATGGGCCGACTGATTCAAGCTGATAGAAGAGCAACTTTGACTGAAATAACCACTCGTTACAACCGAGGTATGCAGCAAAGCATTTGTGAAGCCACAACACGCACAACCTTGAGGCGGATGGGCTACAACAGCAGAAGACCCCACCGGGTACCACTCATCTCCACTACAAATAGGAAAAGAAGCTACAATTTGCACGAGCTCACCAAAATTGGACAGTTGAAGACTGGAAAAATGTTGCCTGGTCTGATGAGTCTTGATTTCTGTTGAGATGTTCAGATGGTAGAGTCAGAATTTGGCGTAAACAGAATGAGAACATGGATCCATCATGCCTTGTTACCACTGTGCAGGCTGGTGGTGGTGGTGTAATGGTGTGGGGGTGTTTTCACTGTGCAGGCTGGTGGTGGTGGTGTAATGGTGTGGGGATGTTTTCACTGTGCAGGCTGGGGTGGTGGTGTAATGGTGTGGGGGATGTTTTCACTGTGCAGGCTGGTGGTGGTGTAATGGTGTGGGGGATGTTTTCACTGTGCAGGCTGGTGGCGGTGATGTAATGGTGTGGGGGATGTTTTTTTTGGCACACTTTAGGTCCCTTACTGCCAATTGAGCTTCGTTTAAATGCCACGGCCTACCTGAGCATTGTTTCTGACCATGTCCATCCCTTTATGACCACCATGTACCCATCCTCTGATGGCTACTTCCAGCAGGATAATGCACCATGTCACAAAGCTCCAATTATTTCAAATTGGTTTCTTGAACATGACAATGAGTTCAGTGTGTGAGAGAGAGAGAGAGAGAGAGCTGTGTGTGAGAGAGAGAGAGAGAGAGAGAGTGTGTGTGTGTGTGTGTGTGTGTGTGTGTGTGTGTGTGTGTGTGTGTGTGTGTGTGTGTGTGTGTGTGTCTATCAACATGGACCAATATGAGAACTCCATGAGAACTGCACGAGAACTCCACAAGAACTCCATGAGAACTCCATTAGAAATCCACGAGAACTGCACGAGAACTCCATGAGAACTCCATTAGAAATCCACGAGAACTCCACAAGAACTCCATGAGAAATCCAAAAGAACTGCACGAGAACTCCACAAGAACTCCATGAGAACTGCACAAGAACTCCATGGGAACTCCATGAGAACTGCACAAGAACTCCATGGGAGCTCCATGAGAACTGCACGAGAACTCCATGGGAACTCCATGAGAACTGCACAAGAACTCCATGGTAACTCCATGAGAACTGCACGAGAACTCCATGGGAACTGTATGAGAACTCCAAAAGAACTCCATGAGAACTCCATGAGAACTGCACGAGAACTCCATGGGAACTGTATGAGAACTCCACAAGAACTCCACGAGAACTCCACGAGAACTCCATGAGAACTGCACGAGAACTCCATCAACTGCAGAACTCCACGAGAACTCCATGAGAACTCTATTAGAACTGCACGAGAACTGCCACAAGAACTGCACGAGAACTGCACGAGAACTCCTTGAGAACTGCACGAGAACTCCATTAGAACTGCACGAGAACTCCATTAGAACTCCATGAGAACTGCACGAGAACTCCACGAGAACTGCACGAGAACTCCACGGGAACTGCACGAGAACTGCACGAGAACTCCATGAGAACTCCATTAGAACTGCACGAGAACTCCATTAGAACTCCATGAGAACTGCACGAGAACTGCACGAGAACTGCACGAGAACTCCACTGGAACTCCACGGGAACTCCACGGGAACTGCACGAGAACTCCATGAGAACTCCATGAGAACTGCACGAGAACTCCACGAGAACTGCACGAGAACTGCACGGGAACTGCACGGGAACTCCACGGGAACTGCACGAGAACTGCACGAGAACTCCACTAGAACTGCACGAGAACTGCACGAGAACTCCACGAGAACTCCACGAGAACTCCACGAGAACTCCACGAGAACTCCACGAGAACTCCACGAGAACTGCACGAGAACTGCACGAGAACTCCATGAGAACTGCACGAGAACTCCACGAGAACTGCACGAGAACTGCACGAGAACTCCATGGGAACTCCATGAGAACTGCACGAGAACTCCACGAGAACTGCACGAGAACTCCACTGGAACTCCACGGGAACTGCACGAGAACTCCATTAGAACTCCATGAGTACTGCACGAGAACTCCATGAGAACTCCATGAGAACTGCACGAACTCCATGAGTACTGCACGAGAACTCCACGAACTGCCACGAACTCCACGAGAACTCCATGAGAACTCCAGAGAACTGCACGAGAACTGCACGAGAACTGCACGAACTGCACGAACTGCACGAACTCCATGGGAACTCCATGAGAACTGCACGAGAACTCCATGAGAACTCCATGAGAACTGCACGAGAACTCCACGAGAACTCCACGAGAACTCCACGAGAACTGCACGAGAACTCCACGGAACTCCACGGAACTGCACGAGAACTCCATGGGAACTCAATGGGAACTGCACGAGAACTCCATGGGAACTCAATGGGAACTGCACGAGAACTCCATTAGAACTCCACGAACTCCACGAGAACTCCACGAGAACTCCACGAGAACTCCACGAGAACTCCACGAGAACTCCACGAGAACTGCACGGGAACTGCACGGAACTCCACGAGAACTCCACGAGAACTCCACGAGAACTCCACGAGAACTCCACGAGAACTCCACGAGAACTCCACGAGAACTGCACGAGAACTCCATGGGAACTCCATGGGAACTGCACGAGCACTCCATGAGAACTCCATTAGAACTGCACGAGAACTCCATTAGAACTCCATGAGAACTGCACGAGAACTCCACGAGAACTGCACGAGAACTCCATGGGAACTCCATGGGAACTGCACGAACTCCATGGGAACTCAATGGGAACTGCACGAGAACTCCATTAGAACTCCATGAGAACTGCACGAAACTGCACGAGAACTGCACGAGAACTGCACGAACTGCACGAGAACTGCACGAGAACTGCACGAGAACTGCACGAGAACTGCACGAGAACTCCATGGGAACTCCATGGGAACTGCACGAGAACTCCATGAGAACTGCACGAGAACTGCACGAGAACTGCACGAGAACTCCACGAGAACTGCACGAGAACTGCACGAGAACTGCACGAGAACTCCACGAACTGCACGAGAACTGCACGAGAACTGCACGAGAACTGCACGAACTCCATGGGAACTCCATGGGAACTGCACGAGCACTCCATGAGAACTCCATGAGAACTGCACGAGAACTCCATTAGAACTCCACGAGAACTGCACGAGAACTGCACGAGAACTGCATGAGAACTCCATGGGAACTCCATGGGAACAGCACGAGAACTCCATGAGAACTGCACGAGAACTGCACGAACTGCACGAACTCCACGAGAACTCCACGAGAACTCCACGAACTCCACGAACTCCACGAGAACTGCACGAGAACTGCACGAGAACTGCACGAGAACTGCACGAGAACTGCACGAGAACTCCATGGGAACTGCACAAGAACTCCATGAGAACTGCACGAGAACTGCACGAGAACTCAATGGGAACTCAATGGGAACTGCACGAACTCCATTAGAACTCCATGAGAACTGCACGAGAACTGCACGAACTGCACGAACTGCACGAGAACTGCACGAGAACTGCACGAGAACTCCATGGGAACTCCATGGGAACTGCACGAACTCCATGAGAACTGCACGAGAACTGCACGAGAACTGCACGAGAACTCCATGGGAACTCCATGGGAACTGCACGAACTCCATTAGAACTCCATGAGAACTGCACGAGAACTGCACGAGAACTGCACGAGAACTCCATGGGAACTCCATGGGAACTGCACGAGAACTGCACGAGAACTGCACGAACTCCATGGGAACTCCATGGGAACTGCACGAGAACTCCATGAGAACTGCACGAACTGCACGAGAACTGCACGAGAACTCCACGAGAACTGCACGAGAACTGCACGAGAACTGCACGAGAACTCCACGAGAACTCCACGAACTCCACGAGAACTGCACGAGAACTGCACGAGAACTGCAGAGAACTGCACAAGAACTCCATGGGAACTCCATGGGAACTGCACGAGAAC
This sequence comes from Gobiocypris rarus, assembly GCA_023029165.1. NCBI lineage: Eukaryota > Metazoa > Chordata > Actinopteri > Cypriniformes > Gobionidae > Gobiocypris > Gobiocypris rarus. The sequence goes on from CM040932.1 coordinate 48,630,514, forward strand.
TCCATGAGAACTGCACGAGAACTGCACGAGAACTCCATGAGAACTGCACGAGAACTCCACGAGAACTCCACGAGAACTCCACGAGAACTCCACGAGAACTCCACGAGAACTCCACGAGAACTCCATGAGAACTCCACGAGAACTCCACGAGAACCCCACGAGAACTCCACGAGAACTCCACGAGAACTGCACGA
>CM040932.1:48638207-48665707 GCA_023029165.1 Gobiocypris rarus
TTGGGTTTTTTATATTCATTTTAGAATAATTAAACTTAATAGTTTTGGACAAAATTAAGAATGTTAACCTGCTTTAACTAAATGGCATTGACCTTACGTAAAAAAAACGTACGTTTACTGAAATAATTGGGTTTTTTTTTTATTAAATTCAACAAAACCCAATTACGTGGAAAAAGTAAAACCCACGTCTAATTTTTTGGAGTGTAGGAAATGTACAAAATATCTTCATGGACCATGATCTTAATATCCTAAAGATGTTTGGCATGACAGGGAAATGTATAGTTGTGACCCGTGTGATGTGTTTGCACAGATATACCCGTGAGACGCACGACTGCTGTTGGGCTCCGGGGTCACAGACGCCATTAACTAATAAATCATGCCATGAGTCATGAGTTCCATATGAAAAATATATTTATGCTACGGGCCGTTGAATGCTTGAATCTGATTGGCTGAGGAACGTCCTGAGGTGGGCAATTATTTGCTGGGAATCGTAGTTCCAGGCAGCTCTCCTGACCGCATTACAGTTCCATATCACTTCGCATAGTTGACTGTAATAATGGAAATTACAGGACTAAAAAAACAAACAAAAACATGACAGACGATTTTCCTAAAGTTAATTTTAATATTTACGGTGAATATAAAACATTTAGAGATGCACAGAGATAATTCACACTAGCTCTCTCTCTCTCTCTCTCTGTGTGTGTGTGTGTGTCTGTCTCTCTTTCTAATAACTTCTTTAATAACTGCAGTAGCTCAAGCCTCCATTACCAGCTTTAAAAATACATTTCGAAACTAGCAAAAGAGCCGCGGAAGAAATAGTCCTACTCACAATAGTGATTAAAGTACAAAAACCAGACGAATCCCTTTAAACATATCATCGGATCAATGTCTTGAGGTGTGGTAAGCAGAATAATTGACGACGGCCGTTGAATTATTTGAAAAATAATGCACACCCATGGCATCACCACTTTGGGTGTGCATTATTTTTCTAATAATTCAACGGCCCGTCACAATTATTCCTTACATATATTTTATCAGAGTTTTGAAGGATTTGAAGAATTACCCATTGACAGAATAAATGAATTTCATTAGTACAGCTATTAAAAATCACATCAAATCACATGAAATATATTATTTAAAACAACACTTACAGCAGATTTTCATTCCACTTCCTTAAATCTGAATAACATTGTGTTTCTCAAATTCAGAAATTCTATTTTAATGTTTTTTAAAAAGGCATTCGCAATGCAGTTCATAAAGACACATTTTCCTGTTGTTACTACAACTGGACAACAGAAAATATAAAAATAAAAACTATTTCAAAATATTAAAAGCAAGTATCTCAATGATATTAAAAATAAGTTAAAGTGAGATTTGCAACATTAAAAAGTATGAAACAGCTTATAGATTCACACATTTTTCTGAGGATACAGCATGTTCGAGGTAATTTAATAATACTATTTGATAATTATTATACATGCAGTTTTATGAGCTTTATTGAAAGAGAAAGAACATGGAATATTCCTGTGAACTGAATAAGTCAAGAATAAAGTTCAAGTTTGTGTTTGCTACTTGCGTGTGTGTGTGTGAGGGTGAGAGAGTGAGTGTGTGTGTGTGTGTGTGTGTGTGTGTGTGTGTGTGTGTGTGTGTGTGTGTGTGTGTGTGTGTGTGTGTGAGAGAGAGTGTGTGCGTGTGAGAGAGAGTGTGTTTGTGTGAGAGAGAGTGTGTGTGAGTGTGAGAGTGTGTGTGTGTGTGTGTGAGAGAGAGAGAGTGTTAGTGTGAGAGAGTGTGTGTGAGTGTGTGAGTGTGAGAGTGTGTGTGTGTGTGTGTGTGTGAGAGAGAGAGTGTTAGTGTGAGAGAGAGTGTGTGTGAGTGTGTGAGTGTGAGAGTGTGTGTGTGTGTGTGTGTGTGTGTGTGTGTGTGTGTGTGTGTGTGTGTGTGTGTGTGTGTGTGTGTGTGTGTGTGTGTGTGTGTGTGTGAGAGAGAGTGTACATGTGAGAAAGAGTTTGTGCGTGTGATAGAGTGTGTTTGTGAGTGTGTGAGTGAGTGAGAGAGTGTGTGTGTGTGAGAGTGTGTGAGTGAGTGAGAGAGTGTGTGAGTGTGTGTCTAACCTGGCAGGGTGATTCTCTTGAGGAAGAAGTCCAGCCCTATCGTCTGTTTATACTGTTTCCCGAAAGCCTCTTGTGCAAAGCGGATGGCGAGAGATGTCTGAGAAACACACACACACACACACACACACAACATTAGAAGAGTTTAAATGGAAAGAAATGATTCTCACCAATGCCGAGGCTCCGCCGCCTCACTTCTCTGTGGCTAGAGGATGACAGCATCTCTGATTGACAGGTACTTCATGTCAAGTACCACAGCCAATCAGATCCCGTCTGTGTGCGGAGAGAGACGCCCCAGATCCCCTTCACCCCATCACACACACACACACACACACACACACACACACACACACACACACACACACACACACACACACACAGGACCTGCCTACAAACCTGCAGTACGGCAAGCACTAAATTAATTACGTCCATTTTGATTTAATGTTGTAGACCAGGGATTCCCAAACACCCTGAGATTGTCAGATATTATTTCAGTAATTTAACAGAACATTTGCATTCACGGTTCACCGACGACAGTTAATGGTCACATGACATGCAGGTAAACAGATAAAACAATTCATTTTTTTAGCCAGCTTTGATTTTGATTGGTTTAGTTTTAAGGCAAGACACCCCGGGTGCATTGTAAACCCTAACGCTGGTAGAGCCAACTCAAATTAAACAAATTAGTTCAAACTAATGAACTTTTATGAGTATTTAACTTGAGTTCTCAAACCCCACACATTTTAAGTAATCTGAAGTATTTCACTGTTTTGAGTTCTAGATTCATTTAACTTTAATTTAATCGAAACTGGGCTGGGATTTCTATTACCCAGCATGCTTTGCCATGACACTTAAAAGGGGCAGTAAATGCTAAAATTAAGTGTTATATAATGTGTTTTTGTGCAAGATTAATGTTAAGGTGGAGATTTAGCAGTGTTTAATGTTTTATGCTAGTTCAGAAGAGTTTCTGTTATGTTGGGTTTGATGACGAGTGAGCGTGAGCTCAGTTGGAGAACAGATCTATGTTAAATGTATTATAGTGCTGTCCTCATTCAGCGAGTGCTATGCTAATGCTACCAAAGCATTGTGTTACCTTTACTGAATTATCTAGTTAAAGCTAGTCAAGTTTCCACTACTACAATTGTGAGATTACATGATATTTTAAGTTAAATGTATGAATTAGCTTACTCAAATATTTCAAGTTCAGAGCAATTAAAATAAAAATCTGCAAGTTCTGCTTAATTAAACTTGACATTTCTCCTTTTTTTATGGTTTTGCCATCTTATTCGGTCTTCCAGTGTAGGGTAAAAATCAACTAATAGATATCACCATTCTTGACAGTTGATCACAGTACATCAAGTCAATGGTTTTGTAAGGTGAAGTTTTCTGAAATGTCATGTTTAGCATATGAGACATATATGCCAGCACATCAATCTGAGCATTGGATAAAGCCAGATTCAAAATTCATCTTTGATATTGTTGATATATTAGAGTTGAAGGTTTTTAGTGAGGGGATTTTGGATTTCTCTTTTTATCACTTCATAAATCAAAAAATACTGTCAACAGCCGGAAAAAAAGCACATTTTCACCATGTTTTTAGGAATAACATGTTAAATATTTACCATGCAAGTGATATATGAACAAACCCCTCACAGGAAATCTTCAAAATATAGATATGAATACAACTCTAAGTTTTGGTGTGTGTAAGTGTTACTGACGTGGAGAAACAACTCTAAAGATGTTGCACAATGTTATAGTATTGTTTGTTACTGACAAATTAGGCAATGTGTAGAAATTGAGTTTGACAGCAACATAATTGACTATTTTAAACGTTTTAGCCAAAAACTAAACACGCTGCACTGATGAAATCATGATTAAAGACTTTTAAACAACCCACTGTGTGATCAGGGACACTGATTCTGTTTTCCTTTTGATATTATGCTAACAATTTTGACGTTTTACAAAATAACTCTCTAGATTAAAATATCCTGTCAGACACACCTTTCAGTGCTTTAGATCATATCAGTGAGGAAAAGTGACATCATTTCCTGTATCGTACATAGTTGTGGGAGATTTAAAGGCAAAGTATGGCACGTTAACAGAATTGACGCAAGATTTATGGACACATTTTTATACGATTAAAGTTATTTTTAACAATTTAACATTGTAGAATTAGGTAAATTACTATTTAAGGCTTTTATAAATAACATAAATTAAATATTACCAAAAGAAAAGTACAATTAAATATTTTGGTTAGACAATGATACTAATGAATGACATCTCAAGCACTACTTGTTTGCTTTTCAAGGACTACAATCAGAGATTGCACTTATCAAAACAATGTCTTTATTATCTAAAGGTCAACAGATAAATAAAATATACTAATAAAACACAAAATCAAGTGGTACAAATAAAGTGCAGCTCATGCAAAGTACGTAATGACTGCGGGAACTTTAACCATTGAAACGATACTTTGACAAAGATATATCGCTTTCCTTATTCGAACTGGTGAATATATGATGGCCCTACAGAATGAAAGCTGTATCATACACTTGGATATTTATGAGAATATCACATTCATAGCCATGCAAAATGTCTTTATCTCTGTACAGTGTTAATTATGCATGAAAATATTGTTTCATTGAAAAAAATTAACACTAATTTCATATTGTCTTCATAATTCAAGCACTTATCAAGTCCCTCTTTATAAATATGGCTGTTTTCAAGGGGTTCCTCATTTCAAAAAGTCAAATTTAAGTACTTAAGCCCCTTGTATGAACCCTGCTATTGCTATGTAAAATCTTGTGATCCATGGCACAACAAATTATCAGAAATAAATTATTCAAATAATTAAAAATATAACCATTTGAAAAAGCTGGAAAAATAATGACTTTGGACACCAAAGCGTACCTGCAAATACAGAATCACCCAAGAATCGTAATTTAAATCTACAGACGCCAACAAACAATAAAATAAACACTGAAGTGTGTGTTTTGGACGTTTTCTTTCCACCAGTCTGAAAGAAGATGTTATGCAAGCAAAATCCCAAAACGGACCAGTGCATGAAAAAATAATTGTGGATTTATTATTGGCAGTTTTTACAAACACGCTGCAGTTCCCTCGCCAAACCCAGTGTGGTAAACCTGTTGTAGACCAATAAAGCTGGACTGGTTCAGATTCTTCTGTTGAGTGGCGTTTGACCAGTCCAGCGGGTCACCGGCACAGAGTTCTGGACCGCGTGTCCGTGAGAGAGGACGGACTGATCGACCAGCGCTGCATCTGACCGACAGGACACACGCGTTTGTGTTGGCGTGTCGGTAGCGCCGCTGTCTGCTTTCCCTCCGCTCTAAGTGACGTTTAAACAACCCCATCTGGAGCCAGAAGGGTTTGTACATGCACTGCTACCCAGAACCCTCTGCTGCGGCCGCGAGGGTCACCGCCGCTGAGAGGGAGAAACGCTGCCATTCTCTCTGTGGATGCCACACAAACCAAACATAGAAATCCAGGATAAAGACATTTTTCCTGTGGTCTGAAAACCTAACAGACATTTCTAGTAGGAAAATTGGCCCTTTCTAAGACTCTAGTTTAGCGGAGAGACTCAGTGCTTTCCAAACTCACCTCGCGTCTAATGCTTTCACAACAAATCTCGAACAATTTTGATGGACCAATATTGATTCTTAAATCTCAAAATCAAACTTTTAAGCGGTTTTGAGTCGACGCATGAATACCGCTTCTGGAAACATTATTTGTAGCACATCCATCCAATAATCACAGTAAGCCTTGATACTTTTCACATGAAACAAAGCCTCAGCTTTCAAACCCTGTCAGTTTCATCACTAAATTCAGTCAGTATGCACACACGCACACACACGTTTGTTTTTGTGAAATGTGGGGATATTCCATAGGCGTAATGCATTTTATACTGTACAAACCGTATTTTCTATCCCCTACACCTGCCCTAAACCTACCGTCACACACACACACACACACACACACACACACACACACACACACACACACACACACACACACACACACACACACACACACACACGCACATGTTGTGTTTTCATGTTTTATGGGGACATTCCATAGGCGTAATGCATTTTATACTGTACAAACCGTATTTTCTGTCCCCCTACACTGCCCCTGATATTTCACAAAAACATGCCCACATGGAAACACACACCCACACACACACACACAGACACACACACACACGGACACACAAACGTGACGCTTGCGGTGTTTTCTGCCTCAAAACTCCAGAGTCACTTCATGACTATTTCACCATTTACCGTTTAATTTCAGAAAAAATTGTGTCATATCATAAACACACAGAAACTAAATAAAAGCTTGCTTTAACTTGAAATTGTGCCAGAAATACAGATTACTGTTGTACAGTAGAATTGAGTTAAATCTCAATAATAATACTAACTCTAATAACAATAAATGATTAATGATTAAAACTTCATATGTGCAGCACTTTTTCAAAAGTTTAAATTCATATGATTAAAAGATGAATTAATGTTTTATGAACTCAATTAATTAGACATGTTTTTTGGTTATTAAAATGTAATGAAACCATAAATATGTGAATCCAGAGAATTGAAAAAACAGAAAACAACGATTTTTGTGAAAATTCAAAGAACATAGGCGTGTCATTTTTGATAAACGTTTAATACAATTTTGTTCAATTGCATTGTAATCAATTAGACATGGATTTTTCTTACAAACATTTAACTTAACCATTAAAATGGAGTCCAAAAAAAAAAAACATTTAAATGAAAAAAAAAAATGGAATTCAGAAAAATGTAACTGGAATTTAGGGGGAAAAGATGAGGCTGGAGGACAATACCATCTCCTTCACCTCAGAAGAGACCTTCAGCGAGCATAACGGGACCACAGACTTCAATACTTATATCTGTGCTCCTCATGGGAAAAGCCCAATAGGTTTGGCATGAGGAGAGTAACTGATGACTGAGTGATCACTTTTGGGATTAGTTTGTCGTTTCTGTAAAAAATGATTGAGTAAAGTTACAAATTCAAGGCAAAATTATTCTTTCCGATTTTTACGTTCTCTAATCTAGTAACACTTATTTTTGAAATTGTTCGTTTAATAAATGTAAAATGCCTGCAGATGTAAAATTACTGATCTTTTTGTTCAGCAAAGGTTTAATTAATAACAGAATAAGTTGACCTATCATTCTAGTAACAGTGTATACAGGTCCTTCTCAAAAAATTAGCATATTGTGATAAAAGTTCATTATTTTCCATAATGTAATTATAAAATTTAAATTTCATATATTTTAGATTCATTGCACACCAACTGAAATATTTCAGGTCTTTTATTGTTTTAATACTGATGATTTTGGCATACAGCTCATGAATCAGTGTAATATTCCTTCAGTGTAGATATATTCACACAGAGAACAGCTGATCTACACTGGAGGAATATTACACTGATACTGGAGTTATGATCAGATAATGAGCAGAAGCACTATATATTCACACAGAGAACAGCTGATCTACACTGAGGAATATTACACTGATACTGGAGTTATGATCAGATAATGAACAGAAGCACTATATATTCACACAGAGAACAGCTGATCTACACTGGAGGAATATTACACTGATACTGGAGTTATGATCAGATAATGAGCAGAAGCACTATATATTCACACAGAGAACAGCTGATCTACACTGAGGAATATTACACTGATACTGGAGTTATGATCAGATAATGAACAGAAGCACTATATATTCACACAGAGAACAGCTGATCTACACTGGAGGAATATTACACTGATACTGGAGTTATGATCAGATAATGAACAGAAGCACTATATATTCACACAGAGAACAGCTGATCTACACTGGAGGAATATTACACTGATACTGGAGTTATGATCAGATAATGAACAGAAGCACTATATATTCACACAGAGAACAGCTGATCTACACTGGAGGAATATTACACTGATACTGGAGTTATGATCAGATAATGAACAGAAGCACTATATTCACACAGAGAACAGCTGATCTACACTGGAGGAATATTACACTGATACTGGAGTTATGATCAGATAATGAACAGAAGCACTATATATTCACACAGAGAACAGCTGATCTACACTGGAGGAATATTACACTGATACTGGAGTTATGATCAGATAATGAACAGAAGCACTATATATTCACACAGAGAACAGCTGATCTACACTGGAGGAATATTACACTGATACTGGAGTTATGATCAGATAATGAACAGAAGCACTATATATTCACACAGAGAACAGCTGATCTACACTGGAGGAATATTACACTGATACTGGAGTTATGATCAGATAATGAACAGAAGCACTATATATTCACACAGAGAACAGCTGATCTACACTGAGGAATATTACACTGATACTGGAGTTATGATCAGATAATGAACAGAAGCACTATATATTCACAGAGAACAGCTGATCTACACTGAGGAATATTACACTGATACTGGAGTTATGATCAGATAATGAACAGAAGCACTATATATTCACACAGAGAACAGCTGATCTACACTGGAGGAATATTACACTGATACTGGAGTTATGATCAGATAATGAACAGAAGCACTATATATTCACACAGAGAACAGCTGATCTACACTGGAGGAATATTACACTGATACTGGAGTTATGATCAGATAATGAACAGAAGCACTATATATTCACACAGAGAACAGCTGATCTACACTGAGGAATATTACACTGATACTGGAGTTATGATCAGATAATGAACAGAAGCACTATATATTCACACAGAGAACAGCTGATCTACACTGAGGAATATTACACTGATACTGGAGTTATGATCAGATAATGAACAGAAGCACTATATATTCACACAGAGAACAGCTGATCTACACTGGAGGAATATTACACTGATACTGGAGTTATGATCAGATAATGAACAGAAGCACTATATATTCACACAGAGAACAGCTGATCTACACTGGAGGAATATTACACTGATACTGGAGTTATGATCAGATAATGAACAGAAGCACTATATATTCACACAGAGAACAGCTGATCTACACTGAGGAATATTACACTGATACTGGAGTTATGATCAGATAATGAACAGAAGCACTATATATTCACACAGAGAACAGCTGATCTACACTGAGGAATATTACACTGATACTGGAGTTATGATCAGATAATGAACAGAAGCACTATATATTCACACAGAGAACAGCTGATCTACACTGGAGGAATATTACACTGATACTGGAGTTATGATCAGATAATGAACAGAAGCACTATATATTCACACAGAGAACAGCTGATCTACACTGAGGAATATTACACTGATACTGGAGTTATGATCAGATAATGAACAGAAGCACTATATATTCACACAGAGAACAGCTGATCTACACTGAGGAATATTACACTGATACTGGAGTTATGATCAGATAATGAACAGAAGCACTATATATTCACACAGAGAACAGCTGATCTACACTGGAGGAATATTACACTGATACTGGAGTTATGATCAGATAATGAACAGAAGCACTATATATTCACACAGAGATCAGCTGATCTACACTGGAGGAATATTACACTGATACTGGAGTTATGATCAGATAATGAACAGAAGCACTATATATTCACACAGAGAACAGCTGATCTACACTGAGGAATATTACACTGATACTGGAGTTATGATCAGATAATGAACAGAAGCACTATATATTCACACAGAGAACAGCTGATCTACACTGAGGAATATTACACTGATACTGGAGTTATGATCAGATAATGAACAGAAGCGCTATATATTCACACAGAGAACAGCTGATCTACACTGAGGAATATTACACTGATACTGGAGTTATGATCAGATAATGAACAGAAGCACTATATATTCACACAGAGAACAGCTGATCTACACTGGAGGAATATTACACTGATACTGGAGTTATGATCAGATAATGAACAGAAGCACTATATATTCACACAGAGAACAGCTGATCTACACTGGAGGAATATTACACTGATACTGGAGTTATGATCAGATAATGAACAGAAGCACTATATATTCACACAGAGAACAGCTGATCTACACTGGAGGAATATTACACTGATACTGGAGTTATGATCAGATAATGAACAGAAGCACTATATATTCACACAGAGAACAGCTGATCTACACTGGAGGAATATTACACTGATACTGGAGTTATGATCAGATAATGAGCAGAAGCACTATATATTCAAACAGAGAACAGCTGATCTACACTGGAGGAATATTACACTGATACTGGAGTTATGATCAGATAATGAACAGAAGCATATTCACACAGAGAACAGCTGATCTACACTGAGGAATATTACACTGATACTGGAGTTATGATCAGATAATGAACAGAAGCACTATATATTCACACAGAGAACAGCTGATCTACACTGAGGAATATTACACTGATACTGGAGTTATGATCAGATAATGAACAGAAGCACTATATATTCACACAGAGAACAGCTGATCTACACTGGAGGAATATTACACTGATACTGGAGTTATGATCAGATAATGAACAGAAGCACTATATATTCACACAGAGAACAGCTGATCTACACTGAGGAATATTACACTGATACTGGAGTTATGATCAGATAATGAACAGAAGCACTATATATTCACACAGAGAACAGCTGATCTACACTGGAGGAATATTACACTGATACTGGAGTTATGATCAGATAATGAGCAGAAGCACTATATATTCACACAGAGAACAGCTGATCTACACTGAGGAATATTACACTGATACTGGAGTTATGATCAGATAATGAACAGAAGCACTATATATTCACACAGAGAACAGCTGATCTACACTGGAGGAATATTACACTGATACTGGAGTTATGATCAGATAATGAACAGAAGCACTATATATTCACACAGAGAACAGCTGATCTACACTGAGGAATATTACACTGATACTGGAGTTATGATCAGATAATGAACAGAAGCACTATATATTCACACAGAGAACAGCTGATCTACACTGAGGAATATTACACTGATACTGGAGTTATGATCAGATAATGAACAGAAGCACTATATATTCACACAGAGAACAGCTGATCTACACTGGAGGAATATTACACTGATACTGGAGTTATGATCAGATAATGAACAGAAGCACTATATATTCACACAGAGAACAGCTGATCTACACTGAGGAATATTACACTGATACTGGAGTTATGATCAGATAATGAACAGAAGCACTATATATTCACACAGAGAACAGCTGATCTACACTGAGGAATATTACACTGATACTGGAGTTATGATCAGATAATGAACAGAAGCACTATATATTCACACAGAGAACAGCTGATCTACACTGAGGAATATTACACTGATACTGGAGTTATGATCAGATAATGAACAGAAGCACTATATATTCACACAGAGAACAGCTGATCTACACTGGAGGAATATTACACTGATACTGGAGTTATGATCAGATAATGAACAGAAGCACTATATATTCACACAGAGAACAGCTGATCTACACTGAGGAATATTACACTGATACTGGAGTTATGATCAGATAATGAACAGAAGCACTATATATTCACACAGAGAACAGCTGATCTACACTGAGGAATATTACACTGATACTGGAGTTATGATCAGATAATGAACAGAAGCACTATATATTCACACAGAGAACAGCTGATCTACACTGGAGGAATATTACACTGATACTGGAGTTATGATCAGATAATGAACAGAAGCACTATATATTCACACAGAGAACAGCTGATCTACACTGAGGAATATTACACTGATACTGGAGTTATGATCAGATAATGAACAGAAGCACTATATATTCACACAGAGAACAGCTGATCTACACTGAGGAATATTACACTGATACTGGAGTTATGATCAGATAATGAACAGAAGCACTATATATTCACACAGAGAACAGCTGATCTACACTGAGGAATATTACACTGATACTGGAGTTATGATCAGATAATGAGCAGAAGCACTATATATTCACACAGAGAACAGCTGATCTACACTGAGGAATATTACACTGATACTGGAGTTATGATCAGATAATGAACACAAGCACTATATATTCAAACAGAGAACAGCTGATCTACACTGGAGGAATATTACACTGATACTGGAGTTATGATCAGATAATGAACAGAAGCACTATATATTCACACAGAGAACAGCTGATCTACACTGAGGAATATTACACTGATACTGGAGTTATGATCAGATAATGAACAGAAGCACTATATATTCACACAGAGAACAGCTGATCTACACTGGAGGAATATTACACTGATACTGGAGTTATGATCAGATAATGAACAGAAGCACTATATATTCACACAGAGAACAGCTGATCTACACTGGAGGAATATTACACTGATACTGGAGTTATGATCAGATAATGAACAGAAGCACTATATATTCACACAGAGAACAGCTGATCTACACTGGAGGAATATTACACTGATACTGGAGTTATGATCAGATAATGAACAGAAGCACTATATATTCACACAGAGAACAGCTGATCTACACTGAGGAATATTACACTGATACTGGAGTTATGATCAGAAAATGAACAGAAGCACTATATATTCACACAGAGAACAGCTGATCTACACTGAGGAATATTACACTGATACTGGAGTTATGATCAGATAATGAGCAGAAGCACTATATATTCACACAGAGAACAGCTGATCTACACTGAGGAATATTACACTGATACTGGAGTTATGATCAGATAATGAACACAAGCACTATATATTCAAACAGAGAACAGCTGATCTACACTGGAGGAATATTACACTGATACTGGAGTTATGATCAGATAATGAACAGAAGCACTATATATTCACACAGAGAACAGCTGATCTACACTGGAGGAATATTACACTGATACTGGAGTTATGATCAGATAATGAACAGAAGCACTATATATTCACACAGAGAACAGCTGATCTACACTGAGGAATATTACACTGATACTGGAGTTATGATCAGATAATGAGCAGAAGCACTATATATTCACACAGAGAACAGCTGATCTACACTGGAGGAATATTACACTGATACTGGAGTTATGATCAGATAATGAACTGAAGCACTATATATTCACACAGAGAACAGCTGATCTACACTGGAGGAATATTACACTGTTACTGGAGTTATGATCAGATAATGAACACAAGCACTATATATTCACACAGAGAACAGCTGATCTACACTGGAGGAATATTACACTGATACTGGAGTTATGATCAGATAATGAACAGAAGCACTATATATTCACACAGAGAACAGCTGATCTACAATGGAGGAATATTACACTGATACTGGAGTTATGATCAGATAATGAACAGAAGCACTATATATTCACACAGAGAACAGCTGATCTACACTGAGGAATATTACACTGATACTGGAGTTATGATCAGATAATGAGCAGAAGCACTATATATTCACACAGAGAACAGCTGATCTACACTGAGGAATATTACACTGATACTGGAGTTATGATCAGATAATGAGCAGAAGCACTATATATTCACACAGAGAACAGCTGATCTACACTGAGGAATATTACACTGATACTGGAGTTATGATCAGATAATGAACAGAAGCACTATATATTCACACAGAGAACAGCTGATCTACACTGGAGGAATATTACACTGATACTGGAGTTATGATCAGATGATGAACAGAAGCACTATATATTCACACAGAGAACAGCTGATCTACACTGGAGGAATATTACACTGATACTGGAGTTATGATCAGATAATGATCAGAAACACTATATATTCACACAGAGAACAGCTGATCTACACTGAGGAATATTACACTGATACTGGAGTTATGATCAGATAATGAACAGAAGCACTATATATTCACACAGAGAACAGCTGATCTACACTGAGGAATATTACACTGATACTGGAGTTATGATCAGATAATGAACAGAAGCACTATATATTCACACAGAGAACAGCTGATCTACACTGGAGGAATATTACACTGATACTGGAGTTATGATCAGATAATGAGCAGAAGCACTATATATTCACACAGAGAACAGCTGATCTACACTGAGGAATATTACACTGATACTGGAGTTATGATCAGATAATGAACAGAAGCACTATATATTCACACAGAGAACAGCTGATCTACACTGGAGGAATATTACACTGATACTGGAGTTATGATCAGATAATGAACAGAAGCACTATATATTCACACAGAGAACAGCTGATCTACACTGGAGGAATATTACACTGATACTGGAGTTATGATCAGATAATGAACAGAAGCACTATATATTCACACAGAGATCAGCTGATCTACACTGAGGAATATTACACTGATACTGGAGTTATGATCAGATAATGAACAGAAGCACTATATATTCACACAGAGAACAGCTGATCTACACTGGAGGAATATTACACTGATACTGGAGTTATGATCAGATAATGAACAGAAGCACTATATATTCACACAGAGAACAGCTGATCTACACTGGAGGAATATTACACTGATACTGGAGTTATGATCAGATAATGAACAGAAGCACTATATATTCACACAGAGAACAGCTGATCTACACTGAGGAATATTACACTGATACTGGAGTTATGATCAGAAGAAGAGACTCTTTCAAAAATATTTAAATAGTGACCGCTACTGTAGTTTTATAGGACACTTAATATGTGAAGTGAATGATGCTATCTTTGTTTCTGAAGGAGCAATCATCTTACAAAGCACAGATATCTGAGATATCGCTTAGAAGAGCTCAAAACTTGACACACAAACCTCAAGAACGATGACAATCAACACATGTAAGATGAGCCAGCAGGTTCTCGTAACACTTCACAATACGGTTACATTAGCTGGGCTAACACCAACTAACAATGTAAAATACCATTTCTAATGTTAATGGATTTCCTGGACTTTTTTGGACACATCTACATTATCAGCAAAAAAAGTTAATCAGTTTTTCACTGAAAAGCGCCTATAATACTATTGCAATAAAATGGCTATAACTTGCTTTGGGATCGTTACATGTACACAACATTTCATCTGGAAGTCCAAAACATGCAAGCATAACTCACAGTAAAAACCTCTCAATTCTGCTCAATTCATCCATTCTCAGACAAACTAAATGTAAAATTGGGGCTGTAAATTAGCTCGATTGAAACTCAATGTATTCAATGATTAAAATGGAAAACCAAATAAAATGTAAGATGTATTTTTTGTTTACATTTTAATAAACTGTTGTTGCATTGTATAAGTTTTATGATTGCAACATTTTAGACATGCTTTGTTTTTTTACATTAAATGTAACCATTAAATTAATTAAAAATGTTAAAAGAAAAAAAAAACTTGCATGTTTTGCTATTGGAGATATTTAGACAAATTGTATTACCCAGCAATGAAAGAAAAACATGCACGCGCACACCAACATACGCTTGGGTGACACTTTATTTTAAGGCGTCTTTGTTCACTGTAATTATACATTATACAGTAATGTTACGTAATTACATTACCATAGGGTTAGGATTAGTTGCATGTAATTATGCATAATTTATAGTTATTACTATATAGTAAATACATGTAACATATGACACTGTAAAATAAAGTGTTACCTAGGTTTGTTAGTAAATGGATTGAGCTACTGCTCACACTGAAATATAATGACCAGATTAAAAGCTTAAAGTCTGTCAGAATTGATCATCTCAGCATCATTGCCATCTTCATAAAACAAAAAGAGTATGAATGAAGAAAGCAAATCCCGCCATGTGCATCTAGTGCAGATTAACTAGCTAGAATCAAACTGCTGATAAAAATAGCACTACATTCATGTAATCTGCTCATGCTCATCTGTGACTGGATATGAATGTGTGTCCTCAGTTTATCATCATCTAGACAGTTTCATTGACTCATTCACCATGAAACACTAGATAATGTTTGATCCGATCAATTCTGCAAAGCAACGTCCAGTGCACTATTTGATATTATTTTTAATACAGTAGTCACGGTGTCCACGAAACACGCATTACTTTAGTACGTTACTACGTTACTTTATTTGAACAGCAGATGCTGAAGTGGTTGACATGTTTGACCCTGAAGATGTCCAATATCTTAAAAAATACAGTAGTCACGGTGTCCACCGAAACACGTAACAATGGTACGTTACTACGTTATTATATTTGAACAGCAGATGCTGAAGTGGTTGACATGTTTGACCCTGAAGATGTCCAATATCTTAAAAATACAGTAGTCACGGTGTCCACCAAACACGCATTATGGTACGTTACTACGTTATTATATTTGAACAGCAGATGCTAAAGTGTTCGATGTTTGACCCTGAAGATGTCCAATATCTTAAAAATACAGTAGTCACGGGTTCCACCAAACACGCATTACTGGTAATGCGTTACTAC
Organism: Gobiocypris rarus; assembly: GCA_023029165.1. Classification (NCBI taxonomy): domain Eukaryota; kingdom Metazoa; phylum Chordata; class Actinopteri; order Cypriniformes; family Gobionidae; genus Gobiocypris; species Gobiocypris rarus. Next base: position 48,654,859 of record CM040932.1, read on the forward strand.
GTTACTTTATTTGAACAGCAGATGCTGAAGTGGTTGACATGTTTGACCCTGAAGATGTCCAATATCTTAACAAATACAGTAGTCACGGTGTCCACCGAAACACGTAACAATGGTACGTTACTACGTTATTATATTTGAACAGCAGATGCTAAAGTGTTCGACATGTTTGACCCTGAAGATGTCCAATATCTTAAAAATACAGTAGTCACGGTGTCCACCGAAACACGTTACTTTAGTACGTTACTACGTTACTTTATTTGAACAGCAGATGCTAAAGTGTTCGACATGTTTGACCCTGAAGATGTCCAATATCTTAAAAAATACAGTAGTCACGGGTTCCACGAAACACGTTACTATGGTGCGTTACTACGTTACTTTATTTGAACAGCAGATGCTGAAGTGGTTGACATGTTTGACCCTGAAGATGTCCAATATCTTAAAAATTCAGTAGTCACGGTGTCCACCAAACACGTTACAATGATGCGTTACTACGTTATTATATTTGAACAGCAGATGCTGAAGTGGTTGACATGTTTGACCCTGAAGATGTCCAATATCTTAAAAAAAACAGTAGTCACGGTGTCCACCGAAACACGTTACTATGGTACGTTACTACGTTACTTTATTTGAACAGCAGATGCTAAAGTGTTCGACATGTTTGACCCTGAAGATGTCCAATATCTTAAAAAATACAGTAGTCACGGGTTCCACCGAAACACGTTACTATTATGCGTTACTACGTTATTATATTTGAACAGCAGATGCTGAAGTGGTTGACATGTTTGACCCTGCAGATGTCCAATATCTTAACAAATACAGTAGTCACGGTGTCCACGAAACACGTTAACGTTCCTATGGTACGCTACGATATGCGTTACTACGTTACTATATACGACACAGTGATATCTTATCATAGTAGCCATATATATGTGGTTAAATGTTGCCATGCGTCTATAATGTTGTAGTTGCTGTGATGTCATGTATGTGTGTTTCTTCTGCTGATATTCATGATGTTTTGATTGATATCTGGTGTGTTTTGTACCTTTCCGGACGCTCCGTCTCCCAGGAGCACGATCTTCAGCTGGCGCTCCTGAATCTCCTCCTCCGAGTCCGACATCACTCCACAACTCAGCACAGTTTACACAAGATAACAGCTCAAACTCTCAATCGAATGAGAGATAGAGATTTAAGAGCAGCGGGTTAATCTGATCACGGTCCAGCCGCCGCCATCTTCCCTCAGCGCAGACCAACACTCATCATCCTCGCACACTTCACTGTCGAACAGCTTCAGACGCGCCAGATGAGAGTGTGAGAGGTGCGTCTTCTGATCAGTGCCCAGATAAACTCACTAGTCATCAGATATCAGTTTAATGCGAGCGAGATTTACTGTGTTTTACTGTGTTTATGTGTACGGCGCTCACCCGCCGCTAACGGAATGGACTCGTCCTTCATGACGCTTCCCTGTTGCCATGGAGAGAGACAGCGCGCGCGCGAGATAGAGAGCTTTAAAGGCATGGAAAAACGGACAAACATGTTTAAATTGTTTTATTTTAATTAACATTGTTATAAAATGAACAAATATAATTTTAGTTGCATTATAAAGTAATTTGTAGATATAAGATATGTATTTTTCCAACTGATAATAATCATAAATGCGTCATCAGATCCTCATATGAGAGTGATTTGTGAAGGATCATGTGACACTGAAGACTGGATTAATGATGATAAATTCAGCTCAAAATACACTATATATTCACACAGAGGGATATTACACTGCTTTACTGGATTTATGATTAATAAATGCAGCCTTGGTTAGCAGAAGAAACATTTGATCAATGACGATGACATAGTAATGATTATTATACAGAAATCACTAAACTGGCAAGTTACTATCAATTTAATGAGAGAAATTCATGTGATTTAAGAGAAATGAAGACATAACACAGAGAATCTCAGTAAATAGAGGATAGGAAACAACACACATCTGAAGCATAAATCCATTCATGATCAGAGAAAAGATTATTGATACAGATTATTAAAATGTTCTTCACTGTAGCTCAAACATAAGATCACGGCGCAAGGTCAGGCTCGATTCCCCTTGCAATGCAATGTGAGTTGCTTTTGGATAAAAGTGTCTGTCAAATATTATATATATATGCAAAACCTTTCTTACGGATTTATATATGAGACATTTAAACAGGATTTGTCAGAATAATGTTTGATCTGATCTCTCAGTTCAATCAATAGATTTATAAATACATTGACTAAAACTATTTTATATATATATATATATATATATATAGGCCTATATTATGTGAATGTTTCTGGTAACAATCGCCCTCGTAACGTCTTTATGATGGAAAAGGGTGATTAAAATGTTCTTGACGCCAAGAAGAAAATGGCTATTTAAATAATCACTGAAAAGTTCTTCGGGGAATCATGGCTCTTCTTCTGCATCACTGCTTTATTTTTTAAAAGTGAAGAGGTTCCATTACGGGATCATTTTATGGGTTTAGTTTTGATAATATAATTTTGTTTTAATTCATTTTTTATTTTGATGAAATGTTATGAATTAAGCAGCTCGTAAGCATGCTTTATCACCGTAAAAATATGAAATAATCCATTACACATTAAACAAGTATCATGCAATCATTTGAGCGATGCCTCCTTATATAGAACCGTTCTGGCGGAGTTCATTCAGACCGAGTCCAGAACCACTGAACCTTCTGTTCCAAGAGCAGAACCTTTCCGGGATCACTTCTTTAAAGAACCCTTTCCTTCTGAGTGTGTGGAGCTTTTGAACACTCTAAGAACCTTTTTTCCGCTGTAAAGAAGCTTTAGTGTGGGAAGAGGATGTTAAAGGTTCTTCACTGGACCATCAACGCCAAGAAGCGTTATTTTTAAAAGTGTAAAAAAAATACTGTTATGGTGTGTTTATAGTAGGCTATAAGAAAGAAAGAAAGAAAGAAAGAAAGAAAGAAAGAAAGAAAGAAAGAAAGAAAGAAAGAAAGAAAGAAAGAAAGAAAGAAAGAGACTAACACCTTGTGCATCTGTATTGTATGTTCTTGGCCTCAGTAAAACACTATGCTGGGTGTGTCGGTGTCATATGGTGAAGGGAACACACACACACGCGCGCACACACACACACACACACACACACACACACACACACACACAGATATTGTGAGGAAATAGCACAAATGTTACCGGTGTTATTATTATTACTGACTGACTGTAACAGACGAACATCTCAACTGACGTGTGATTTAGTTCATAGAGTAAAAATCTGATTTAACTGTGATCAGGCAATTAGCTTACCTATTGCTGCAATCTCTAAAATATAATAAATCATCACCGTTTGTTGAAGTGAAAAATAAACGTTAAAATTGCACATTTGTTTGAGTCCAAATGTCTCCAAAAGCCTAGTTGGAGAATCTTTTGACGGGAGATTCCTCCACCCCAGAGATCAGATATCGCGCCGTGAGTTTCTATTTCATCTATTATTTGTGTGTGGATTTGGCTCAAAACGTGAGCTGATATCACACACACACACACACACACACACTCCTCAGATGAGGTCGAGCTTCTCCAGAACGCGCTCCATGCGCAATCAGAACCCCCGCCAGCAGCGCAGAATACAGCCGCTAAAGAGGACTGTCTGAGAGCTTTCCTAAAGTCATGGAGAGCTGCGACCTAATGGAGCTCCCGGGATCTCTCGAGAGAAATAAATCAGCAGACAGACACCGAGAGACGGTGAGATCACGACTGAACGCTGGGAACGGCACGGAACTTTCACAGGAACGGGAGTCTCGACTGATCTCATGGAGCTTCGCTTGATTGCACCGTTTGTCCGAGACAATGGACAACAACATAAATGCTATGCGTTTTGACTATTGCACAACCACACTATAAGACACAGTTATAGGCCTCAGACAACAAGGGGCTTTTGTTTAATTGCAACAGAAGAATAATACAATTCTTAGAAATATCGCATATAGCCTACTAAAGCTATTTTATAAAAAATAAAAATAATAATAATAATAAAAATAAAAATAAATATAATTATAGACTATATATATAAATAAGCACAACTGCTGCAAAAACGCTCATTGATCCATCGACGCACATTTATCGATCTCTAGTTGAGAATTTTGTTTCACCCGTTATTCCTCTAATATTTTTTAGTTTTCACTATTTTAAGGTATAATTGTTACAGTGTAATTATATTTAAGTAATGAGTAATATTAATAAACTAGGCTACTTGGTTAGGATAGGGTTTGGTTTAGGGTTAGTTGCATGTAATTATGCATAATTTACTGCTATAGGCTACAGGTTAACATGCAACAAGGACACTGTGAAATAAAGTGTGAGAGAAAACTGGAGAATTGCTAATTATTTGAGTGTATTATGCTATTTTAAAATTATTATTATTATTAGGCATGATTTGAATTAAATTAAGTTTGGACAATAAATAAATAAATAAATAAATAAATAAATAAATAAATAAATAAATAAATAAATAAATAAATAAATAAATAAATAAATAGTTGTACGGGGACTGCTCTACTCATCTGATCTGAAATTAAATTTAAAAGCAAGGTAAATTGAAAACTATCTGTCGGGATTTGTTGCAGAAACATCCCATAAAGTCAAGCCTGAGTGTAATTGGACATGATAATTAGACGTGATAATTAGACGTGATGCTGTGACATGTTAACTGCGCGAGGCGTGAGGTTAAACACGCGCGAGCACCTGCTAAGCATTTCCACGCGCGAAACATCTGCTTCACATCAGCACACAGCAGCGAGTCTTTCACGGCCGCATTACTGATGTTCTGCCGCTCGAGCAGGTATAAAGAGATTCACGATGGACCCCAAGAAAGAACGCGGGAAGAAAAGAAAAAACCCGCAGAGCAAAAGCACATGTGCAGACTTAAAGAAGAGAACATTTAATTCAATTAGAGATAAATGAACGTCTCGCAGGTGGACGAGGATTCTAACCCGTGAGACTGAAGTGTCTGAAATGGCCATTTTCTTTCATTAAATGTGAAACTTGATCTAGAACAACAACTGGCTCATGTCTCTGCGCGGGAAAATGATTGCCCTGATTACGCGCCATTATGTGTGACAGGCGCGCTCTATTAGCGTGTATAAAGAAATTGTCCTTGACGTCCAAAATTTGACCAAAAATACACAGGCATTCACGGGATAGTAAAAAAGTACTTATGTACCGGGAAATTGCGAGGCCGTGTTAAAGTTGCAAATCCTGTCAAAATATAGACCCGTGAGCCAACGTGACAAACTGAACATACATGTCACACAGCAGAGCAATTCATTACATGACGACACAGTCAAACCCAGCAACACGTCAAAACCCTTTGAAACGAAAGTTTCGATTCGAATTTGCCCTGTGAAGTCACAGAACAAGTTTCACAAAGAGCTTTTTTATTTTCTAATTCAAACAAATACATGGGTATAAAACATCAAGACCTGTATGACTATCCAAAGTAAACGGGCCACGTATAGACAAGAGGGATCTTCACTGAACCGAATAATCGCTGAAGCTTTAATGTTGTGTGTGCGCGCGCATGCGATCGTTTCAATGCCAATAGCAATTTGAGTGGCAAAATGAAGTCCCATCTGCGAATGATTTCCAGATCAGCCCGTTTGTGTTTGAGACTAAGGCCTTGCTCTCTCTCTCTCTCTCTCTCTCTCTCTCTCTCTCTCTCTCTCTCTCTCTCTCTCTCTCTCTCTCTTTTTTTTTCTTGGTCATTACACACATTTTCCCGGAAAGTTGAACCGTCGGACTCGCTGCATTTATGCCGAAGAATGCAAAGGCTCGCGCTCTTCTTTGGACGCATCACTCTCGGCACATGCACGCACTCTCTGAGACAAAGCTTCAAAAATTTGGACCATCAATTAAGTCTTCAAATGCACTGGCATATGTTAACCCAAAACAGATACACACGCATAAGGAAAATACTAAATGTTTCTGAAATACCGAGTCTCTCGATAATAACCTTTGTCGGCGGCTTCAAACCCAACAGATATCCATCTAAAGTCTGTCACTTCAGTCCAAGAATTTTCCACCTGAAAAATGCCAACAATGCAAATGGGATGAATCCTGATGTTTTAAAGCGCTATTAAGCTCTCATAAAGGCCTTTATGTGACTCGTGGCAAATTAATAATTTCTGGAGGAGTTTCATTTTAAATTGTGTGCCTGTCTACAGACTATTTAGTGACTTTCTGAGGTCTAATCCGTTCATTTGGTGGTTTTGTTCATGGAGCTCAAGACTGGCCTCAAAAACACAGATTATCAATATAGCGCTGGGAAATCTGCAATCATAATCCCTTCAGCTCTTCATACCTGGATCCATCAGGACAGATGCGATGACTGAATCCCGAAACACTGATCATCTCCACCTGCTCCTCAACGCAAACTCCGAGCACAATCATGCGATTACCGTCGCCCTGTCTGAAGAGGGCTTGCGTCTTCAACCTCAACTCACACACACAGCATCGAGGCCTCACACACACAGCATCGAGGCCTACTTCAATACGTTACGCATGGATGTTTTATGTTCCTTTGTCTGCTGCACACCAATCAGACAATTGCGCAAATACCACTTCGCCATGGCAGAGTAACCACAATAGAGCAAGCTGCAAGCTATACCATTTTTATTGAAACATAATTCACACATTTATATACAAAATACTTAATTGAATTCGCTGTGCAAATACATGAGGCTCGAGGACTTCTGATTCATAAATCAACGCGTTAGAAACGCGTGACAAAACAACATAAACCCACCACATTTATTATTATTATTATTATTGGACATTTAAGTCTTTGTTTTATTGTTAGCACTGCTTTATTTGTCATCTCAGTGCTTTATTGTTTTGCCGTTATTCCAGTAGTCCAGAATATACTGAATATACAATATAATAATATTGATTTGTCTCTAAACAATTGTGGGTTGTTTCAGCTCATGTTTGGGTCAAATATGGATAAACCCGAACGGTGGATTAAAAATGTAATTAATACATTAAAACTAATGGGTTTGTCCATATTTGACCCAGACAACACAGCATTTTTAGTGTGCAATAGACTATAAATATAGACCTAAACGAGGTTAAACTTTTTATGATGCGTCTTTAGCGCAATTTCCGGACTAACGGTTTTCCGTGAAATGATGGCCCGCCTTTGCTGTTTTGCGTCTAATAATATTTGTTAATGACTCCAGTGGGCTCATGTCACGGCTCATTAATTTCATGCTTTGAGGATACAGAGAAATGACATCTCATAAAATGCGAGAAACACGAATGAAATTATGCTTCATACATTTTAATGCTTGCTTTCTTTTTCATTAAACAAAACACGTTACACTAATATGGAAACAGGTACATGTCGAGTAAACGCTGACAATCCGACAAACACTGGACAGATCCATATTTTCCTCTGATTGTAAATATGTTGGATTGGCGGGGAAGTGCCAGTCTTACCGTTACCTTAAACCCGCACGCGCGGTAACGACATCATCAAGTGCTGTTTTCCAACCAGAAGAAAGAACATTTTGCTAAAAACATTTTCCATACATTCTGAAATAAAATCCTAGTGTTTTTACAGGAGCAAAACTGATATCAGTCCTTGGGAGAAGACGAATAAAAAGGCTGTTTGGAGGCAGTTCTGTGAATAAATCTCCCGTTCAGTAAACGACTGTCTTTGGTAGAATAAATACGTGAGCGCGTGCGTGCGTGCGTGCGTCCGGTTGTGTCACTGGTTTCCAGTGCAGGAGGAGGACAGGCCCCAGGCGGGCAGGCAGTACGTGTACGGGTAGTAATAGGACGAATGCAGCGAGAGCAGCGGCGGTCGCAGCAGTTCCCCGGGGCTGTACTGCCTCCGGTCGTCCCGGACCAGCACTTTCACCGCCACTTTCTTCGCCGCCGGCGCCGACGCCAGCAGATCGGCGGCCATCTGACGCCGTTTGGTTTTGTAGCGTCGGTTCTGGAACCAGATCTTGACCTGGGTCTCGGTGAGTTTGAGAGAGGCCGCGAGGTCCGCGCGCTCCGGGCCAGAGAGATAGCGCTGGTGATTGAAGCGCCGCTCGAGCTCGAACACCTGCGCGTGAGAGAACGCGGCGCGGGAACGCTTCTTCCTCTGCTTGGGCTGATCGCCGCTCTTCTCCTCGGCCGCGTTACAGTCTGGAGAACAATCACAAACGCCTTCAGTTTGAAAACTACTTGACAAGACACACTTTGGAATTGGCTTGAAGAAGCCTATAGCCAGAACGTTTGAATTCATCATAAAAACTCGAAGGTTTTCAGTTTGGAATAGTGTTACATTTTAATTTAGTCATTTTAGTCAAAACTAACCATAGGATAAGATAGATAGATAGATAGATAGATAGATAGATAGATAGATAGATAGATATAGTAGAATGACAGTTTACTGAGTCTACTGAGCCTATCCAACTGTCAAAATTTGATTTTTTAAAAATGTGACGGTTGGAGTTTGAACAGTCTTGGCTCGTTTGAACATTTCGTCTATGCTAGTCTGGGGTTTTTCCGAGTTTTTAATCGTCACTTTTATAGGAAAACCGTAAATCGGATCAGTTTAAAAAGATAGTCTGGGATTGGTGGATGAAGCATTAAGACAACAACAACAATAATAATAACAACAACAATAATAATAGGCTAATAATAATAATATTTTAATTTGTATTTACTTTTTTAAGCCAACTTAATAAAAGATCCCATATGGTGATATCCAAGTTCCAAGTAAGAACCAAGTTCATACAATACAATTTTATCTTATTGTGACGAACTTTTTTTTTAATCTAAAGAACGTTTTTCCCGCTATAAAGAACCTTTAGTGGTTCCATGGCTGATCGATCCCATGAAGAAGGTTTGAAGAGTTATGAATCAAGCAGCTGTTCTCGCTGGAGCTCGAAGCACACGGTTCTTGACTCACCGGACACGCAGTCGCTCAGGCCCTTGCAGTGTTCCGCCGCCGTGGACTCCTGGTCCGTTTCGTCCGCTAAATCTGCGTCTTTCTCGGGCTTTGCGTCGCTTTGCGCTTTGGTGTCGTTGTCCTCGCTCAGCCCGGAGTCCGAGTCGTAGTTCTTATGCTCCCTCTCATCGCTTCTATCCGCTCCGTCCATTTCATCGAAGATTTTCCAGCACGCGCTTTTCGAGAAACACACATCCAGATCGTTGAGATGCCGAGACTCCTCTTTTCTGTTCAGGATGGCTTGAATGGAGAACGGCATCAGAGAGTTACTGCGCACAGCCATTTTAAGCAGGAAAAGTCACTGTCGATCACACAGCAGCGGGGTAACGCGCTCCAGATCCGGATCGAGTGGAGATTGAGCCCCGTGGCGGCAGTTCGGTCGCATCGCGCCGCGCGTGAAGGGAGTTTCTGTGGATGCGCATCCACGTCGCCAGAGCGCGAGTGTGAGTGTGAACACACAGCTCTACTATCCACTTCACCTGCGGCTGACACTGACCCTCAACACACTCCCATTGGCCAGTCGGGCAGCTGTAGCGCCTTCTGATTGGCTGTGTGGAACTTGCTCATATTTACAGCAGAACACCCAGAACGCCTTGCCCTTTAACCCTTAAACACCCGAGGAGAGAGCGAACAGATACCAGTGACCCTTTAAAATCACACTGACAACTCAACACGAGCCGCGGAAGAAAAAGGCCCGACAAAACGCGGACTGAACGCACAGAACCAGCGCTGAACGTTTTTACGGACTCTATAATGAGCGTGTTCATTAGGCCACTCGTTAATGTGTGTGTGTGTGATTTACCCTCAGCTCGCGGGGCAAGTGGATTCACACCGCAAACACTGAAGACCTGTGAGTACCTGCGCGTTACAGGACTGGAGCTGGTCGCGCGCTTCACACATGCTCATTCATTACGTGATTTATCCTAATTAATACAAACCCTTTCTGAAGCAAACCGCAGAGTTTAACCGATTTGGTGTGTGTGTGTGTGTGTGTGTGTGTGTGTGTATGTATGTATATATATATATATATATATATATATATATATATATATATATATATATATATATATATATATATATATATATTCCACAAAATAAATAAACTAATTAAAAATAAAATGTCTCGTCAAACACACTTCGACTCTTATCCGCGTCATATTTGAAAATGAACGAGGCCTAAAAACATCACAAGAAAAATATGATTTTTTTTTAATAGCTATGCGTCACATCACATTTGGATTTTAACAGCACTAGTAATATTTGTAAATAATAATCGCCGGACAGCAATAATTCCTTTAATAATTAAACACGATTTTTCCTCCTGATTATTATTTCAGAAGCTGCCGATTTTCCCTAAGGAAAATAAGGAAGTGTCGCATTAAACAATAGGCAACTAAATAGCTTTTCTTTTTGTTATATTATCTCTGACACACACACACACACACACACACACACACACACACACACACATACACACACACACACACACACACACAATTGAGTAGCTTAATTAATGAATATCTGAAATTAATATTTGTAATATGATCACATGTAATAGCTTAAAACTTTAATTGAATTGCCGAATAATAAACCCTGTCGCCGGATTTCATGGCGTTTTTATTATGAATGTGTATAATCGCTCCTCTTTATGGAGATCATGTTTGAGGTCCGGCTTTGTCTAATCGAGAATTATGGGCTGTATTTATTTTTTTAGCTAAAGCGTCATTACAGAAAATACAGATTCCGCTGCTTTATTTCACACAATCAACACAAATTACAGAATTATGGCTTATGACTTTTAATAGCACACGATCAAATAATATAAAGTAACTTTGACCT